>CAJNIZ010028535.1:55650-76269 GCA_905231905.1 Symbiodinium pilosum | reverse complement strand
TTAGGGTTTAGGGTGGCAATTCCATATCTATAAGGGGGACACCTAAATCCTAGATCCACAACCCGAAGCCCTCAACCCAAAATCCTGGAACCTCAACCCCCTCAACCCTAAACCCTTAAACCCTGAATCCCTAAACCCTGAGACCCAAAAGCCTAAATCCTAAATCCCCAACCCCCCTGAACCTAGCCTTAAATCCTCAAACCTCAACCCTCTCAACCCTAAACCCCTGAACCCTAAACCCTTAAACCCTAAATCCTTAAACCCTAAATCCTAAATTCCAAAACATCAACCTAAACCCTCAAACCGTAAACCTTAAACCCAATATAACCCTATACAACCCTATATTGCCCCGTATAAGCCCCTGTAAATCCCTCAACCTTTGTAGAGCCCTACCTCTGCGCGCTGCCACCACGTAGTGGCTGCCTGGCGGCTGCCCAGCATCAGTGGCCACAGCTTCGTGGGGTTTAGGGTTTGGGGACTCAGGGTTTAGATTTTAGGGTTTATGTTGTTTGTAACGGACTGTATAGGGTTTGGGGCTTGGGATTTAGGATTCAAGGGTGCGGGGTTTAGTGGTTCAGGGTTTAGGGGTTGAGCCCTAAACCCTAAACTCTAAAACCTTAAGCTGATCCATCCCTATCAACTTATCATGTTTGGGGTGCTGCTGCAGCCTAGTTAGCTATTTCCCGAAACCCCAAACCCTAAACCGTGTTATCCATACCAAAACTCAAGGTCCTTTCTTGGGCGGTTCCCTTCAGAAGGGACAGTGGTGTCTTGCGGACAGCTGGCACTAAACCCTAAACCCTTCAGAAGTTCCGCTCCGTGTGGAGGATTGGGGGCATACTCTGTTGAGCTGAGTCATGGTGCAGGTTCAGGGTTTAGGGTTTAAGGTTTAGGGATTAGGGCTGAGAGTTTTTAGGGTTTAAGGTTGAGGGATTGGGGCTGAAGGGGTTTGTGGTATGCAAAAAGATTTTTTGCTCAAATCTAAGGTCTTTTGTATGGGCCCTAAGAATGAGCCCGGAACGCCAGGGCCCTTAAAGGGTGTCGTCTTGAGGTTCATGGGCCCATACATGCCACGGTTTCACTTTATGGCCACCCAAAACTCGCACAAAATATAAACTCTCACCAGCATTCCTCAGTCCTGCCCCCACCAACTAACCGTGTTTAATAGGGCTAGATGAAGGGGGACTTGGGAGAAGGGAAAAGAAAATGGAAACTACTATAGTATATTGGGGTTATATTGGGATAATTGAAAATAAAATGGAAACTACTATAAGGGGCTTATATATCTGTATTTACTTGTACTGTACACATTCTCAGACTGTTAATGCGTGGGGGGGGCAGTATCCAGCCCAAATTCGATAATAGAACCCTACCTCATTGTGTAAAACTCCTAGTATCCCTGGCCCCTTATAATATAGTCCCTATGTAATCATCTTAGGGAGTTTAGATTATGGCTCATATCATCGGCACACCGCGTGCACTCAGCCCCACCTCACCCGAGTCGAATACGTCTAGGTTCTCCAGTTCCGTCCAAACCTCGGATTTAGCAGCCTTAATCTAGGGTTTAGGGAATAATTTCTAGCATTATAGGGTTTCGATTTGGGGTTTGGGGAAGAATTTCCAACATTGTAGGGTTTCGATTTGGGGTTTGGGGAATAGCTCCCAACATTATAGGGTTTCGATTTGGGGTTTGAGGACCAACATTATAGGATTTAGATTTGGTGTTTTGGGGAATAGCTTCCAACATTATTGGGGTTTAAGTTTTGGGTTTTGGGACCAACATTATAGGGTTTAGATTTGGTGTTTTGGGAATAGCTTCCCACATTACAGGGTTCAGGTTTGGGGTTTTGGGAACAATTTCCAGCATGATAGGGTTTGGATTTGGGGTTTGGGGAATAATTTCCAACATTCGAGGGTGTCGATTTGGGGTTTAGGGAATAGCTTCCAACATCACAGGGTTTTCACTTGGGGTTTAGAGAATAGTTCTGCGGTTTACGATCTAACAATAATCATCTAGATTCAGATGGAAAATTAGATGGAGAGTGGACTTTCACCTGGCCAGTACCGATGAAGGAATGGATTCAGTGCGTACTTGGAGGGTCAGGTCGTAAGTCGGTCAATAATGGGGATAATTGAGGGGTTATACCCATACGAGTACATACTACCCCATAGCGGATCGGCCCTCCGCCCATCAAGCTATGAAGCCCAGGACCAAGTGAAGTTCAGCTTAACCTGGGGATTTTGAGGAACTAGGTAGGCACATCGTGAAACGCTAGCGCTAAACCCTAAACCCTAAACCCTAAACCCGCGATCTATAAGGGGCTGTAGGATATAACTAGGTTACAAACCCTAAACCCTAAAATTCCAGAACTTCGGCTGGTCTGCAAGATGCGGGAGCGGAATTTAGGGTTGTTTAGGGTTTAGGATTGAGGATTTAGGGTTTAGGGTTCAGGGCTCAGGATTGAGGATTTAGGGTTTAGGGTCTAGGATTGAGGATTTAGGGTTTAGGGTTGTTGCGTTGGGGGTTTTGCGCTGGGGTCGCCCAAGGCAGATGATTGATGTAGCTTAGAGACTTGCGGCCAAGTAGTTGCTGTACCTGCCTCTTCTTACTGGTGTTTAAGGGTGTGAGGGGGAATGAATGTAGGCATGATTGCAGTGGTTTGTATGAGGCATGAATAGGCGTTATAAGGATCCACAAGGGAACGTGGGGGAGTGGAGTCTGACAATAATCCCAAAATAATCAGCAGAAATACCCTGAGACTAATCCCAGGATTCACATCCCCACTCCCCCGTAAGCACCAGCAAGTAAACCCAAATCCCATGTATTGTGCGGTCGAGTCTGTACGTCATGATGATTTGCAGACATGGAAGTCCGCTTCACATACCCCCTAATACAAATCAGGCTGGAAGCTCAGAAAGGTACTTGGACCCGTCGGGGCTAGCCTACCTAGCATTGCCGCTGTGGGGTGCAGGAAATCGAGCACCTTAGGACGATATATGGGATCCTGCATATCAAGATTTGGCCTGCAACCACTTAACTCCTAAACCCTAAACCTTATTCATGTGCTTGGGGATCCTCATGCTAGATATCGTTATTTAGGCTTTGGGGAGTAAATGATAACCATATCGCATACGTTGGACCCTCAGAGTAAGCCTTAACCTGGTCACCTGACGAGACTCACGTGAAGGGTTTAACTTCAAACTCTTTGGAGGATTCGAAAAGTAGATTTTCTGAAGGGTTCCAAGAGATTACGCAATCACAGCATAGGCTACCGTGTTGTGCGTTCTACTTTCTAGATCCGCCCATGGATCTGGGAACATGACAAACATGAAGGAAGGCAATCGCTATTTAGGCTTTGGGGAGTATCTGGTATTCATCTACAGTGGACCCTTCGGGTAAACTTGACGCCTTTAACCCTAAGCCCCCAAACTCTCCAAACGGTACCAACGTGAAGGAAGTGATCAAATTTCAAACCCTACTTAGGGTACCTATAACCCCACTCACAACCTATTCACCAAATCCTCTGGGCCTTCAAACCTTAGACCCTCAACTTTAAATCCTATATAACCAACCCTATATGCATATGCACCTTTAAATACCCCTCAACGGGTCCCTGTAACTTGCACTCAGGGACATTAAAGAAGTGATGGGCCCCGTGCCACAGATTTTCCAGCAGCGCTCACTGCGGCATTGGCCGCGGCCGCGCCGGCAGCTGCGGCTGCTCGAGCAGCAGAACCTGCGTTTGAGGAGGGAGTTGTTTAGGGACCCATAACCCCGAAACCCTAGGACGGATTCAAGTTTAGCTAAGGGGGAAGTAAGGGGGAACCTAGCGGTCGGTAGAAGGAGAACTCCGAGTTTAAGGAGGATAGGACTTAGGGTTTGGGGTTTAGGGCTTAGGTAGGATACTGCTTGGTGTTTACAGTGTAGGAGGAATTTAAACTTCATGATTTGCGGCTAGGGCTTAGGGTCTAGGATTTCCAGATCAGGATTGGGGGTTAAGGGTCTATGATTTGGACTTTCGGGCTTTGGGTTTGCAGTTAAGGGAGTATGTACAGCTTCCGCTTTTGCAGGGTTCATGAGATCAGCTAGGAACCTCAAAAAGGGAAACGGTGAGCACGTAGAGTGTGTACTCATACCCCTGCTACATGTAGTATCTACCCCTCTAGGCTACGGGCAAAAGCCATGTCCTTTCACCTATAGAGGAAAAGTCGATGCAGGAGTTCTACTGGGATAACATCAGCTACCTCTTGCCGTTAGTACCAAGCAAGAAATGGGACTGTTAGAGTGATTTAGAATAAGTTCAATTCCCAATTTAAGGCCATTTTGGTACTACTCCCTATATAAACCACCATGTAGGGTGGGGTCGGGTGAGGCCGCTTTAAATTGACCATTGTATCTTAACTTCGAATCTGACATGAAGCGAATCTGGGACCTGGTGTTTTGTATGGTAGTTTCCAATAATGGCAGCCAACATACACCCCAATATGCATTCTAACATACTATAATCCTCACTATAGGCCACCACCCAAAAAGGACTCCTACTTTTGGGAAATCCTCAGTGCATGCTCTCACAGTTTCAGGGCCAATCTGCGCATGTCAGTCTTCTTCCTCAAGCGTCTTTTGTGGCCCGCATAGAGCTCGGGAACCGTGGAGGGTTTGAGGATGACTAAACCCTAAATCCTAAACCCTAAACCCTAAATCCTAAACCCTAAACCCTAAACCCTCCTGGGAGCAGCGGAGGAGGGACCTGCTGCGCAGGCCGCTGATGGCTTCTTGAAAAGGCTTTTACAAGGTTTAGGGGTTGTTAGGGTTTAGGGTTTAGGGTTTAGGGAACTCAAGCACCAGGACCTCGTTTCCTGCCATGGTCCCCTAGATCCTAAACCCTGTAGTCCTATAGATCTTTACAGAACCCCTAATCCCCTTTAAAGGCACCCCCTATTTCGGGCTGAACCCTAAACCCTAATCCATGCACCCTAGAACCTAAACCCTAATCCATGAACGGTAAACCCTAGTCCCTAACCCAAAGGAAACGTAAGCATCTGCAAGCCGAACGGGTTCTAGGGCGAAGCCCTGGCTACGTACGCTTTCAGGCTCAGGTCTGCAAGCGTAAAGTTGGGGGTTAAAGCTTTAGGGGGCTGTAGGGCTTAAGGTTTAGGAGTGTAGTGTCTGGGGCGTAAGGTTGAGGGGTTCTTAGGGGGCATAAGGCTTAAGGTTAATCCTAAACCCTAAACCCTAATGGTTTAGGGGTGTAGGGTTTGGGGCTTAAGGTTGAGGGCTCTGGATCTACGGTTTAGGCCTCCTGGGTTGAAGGTTGACCCAACACTATGAAAGCTCAAAAGCCCAATAGTCCCCCTTAAGTCACAGAATTTGGGGTATATGGGGATTCTATTATAAATCTACCCAAAGCCATATTCTATCTACTTGAGGGGGACTATAAACCCTAAACCCATCCGCCAATCAGGCCCATGCACTTACAACTTAGGGTTTAGGATTTAGGGTTGGGGCGCGCCACACATGAAATATCAAGCCCACGCGCGCACAGGCCCATACATGCTAAGTTTTATACCCTGAAACCCTGCAACTTAATGAGACCCCCACCCTTCTGAAAAAAAATCTTCTCCCCAGTATAGGGAAGTTTCCCTAAATAGGAGCACCCCAAAGTAGATCCCGAATATCACAATCATTCCTATAGTAGGGACCTCTGCAAAGAGGCCACCCTACTTGCATAATGGGACTAGACAAGTTGGGGGAGGTTCTTACTACTGTTGCTACTAAACATCCTGCAGGACCTTACTATACTGCACTACCAGAAGCCGTAAGGTATAAGAGCGATGTGGGATTTTCACCATCAAGCCCCTAAACTGCCTGAACGTTCATCCCGCCACCTAAACCCTTCACCCTGAGCCTCAAACCCTGGACCCTAAATTAGGAGTTGCAATACACCCCCCCAAATCTACCCCACCCCCGGGGTTTAAGGAGCCAATAAGGACTATATGGAGCTTAATACGGCCTAATAAGGTTTTAATAGGGCTCTAAATTTGGGGGGGACTCCTAACTAAACCGTGAACAGTAGGAAGGGGGGGATTAAACATGATGTCCGGCCTGTGCTCATGCACTGGTTCAAGTAGTTTGTGTCCTCTGGAAACATGGAAAGAGCGGGTGATGCGAGAATGTATGGGGTATATAGGGATGTAGTGCGTTTAGGGTCGTCAAACTTTTTGTGTAGCTTCGGTGTCGTATCATAAGGGGAGCGCCAGCAGTGTGGCAGGCAGATAAGCCTGATAAACCCTTTGTTCGAACAGGGTGGGGGAGTCTTGCGGGCTTAGGGCGTAGGGTCCTGAAACTTACTGTAAGCCGCGGAAGGAATGTTGTTCTACAGAAGTCTATAAGCACGAGCTGCCTATGCATGTACCCTCAGAATCGTTGCGAAAGACGGACCTCGGACCTGCGTGATCTGTCTGAGAGGCACTCTCACCAAGGGCCGGCATAGTTCTCAGGAGTCTTTAAGTTTTGTTATAGGAAAACCCTGAGGAGTTATCAAAATGTCATTCTTTTGGCCTACGGGAATTATAGTGTCAGAGAAGAAGGAATTTGCTGCAACGCTGTCGGATTTCTGCCATAGTCAAGTATCTGCTCACCAAGTCTTTAGCGTGGTGTAATATGAGCTACTGTCCATATTAGGCTTGCAACAGGAAAAACTAAGCGTGGACGTAGAAGTCCCTTTGGTTCCTTAATAGAGTCCCTAACATATTCCCGCTTAGGAACCCACGTCCATTAGTCCTACTATGGGAAATTTTTCATTGTAGTGAATGAGGTTGTTTGTTGGAAAATTACTCAGAGTTACACTAGCTACGGCATCGCTTGATCCTGATGTTAACGAAGCAAAGCCCAAAACCCCAATTCTGTGAACTACTTCATCCTTCATACTGAAATTTAACAATCCCTGCTGAATATCCCCCCTAAGAGACTTTATGCACTAGGCTACATCGAAATTGTGATCATCTTGATTCTGTCTTGGAACCTTGAGTTCACGCAAGGACTTTGTCATAAGTTGATTTAGGTTTAAACCTACGCCCTTAACCCAATGCGCTACGCCAAAACCTCAACACCCCCAAAAACCTCACACCTCAAACACGAAACCCTGAATGCAAAGCCCCTACACCCTCACTAAATCCTAAACCCAACACCCTACACCCAAAACACAACCCTAAACCCCCCAAAGCCCAGGGCTGGCGTACCCAAAGGTCGGTCCGCTCCGCTGGTCTGTGTGGAGCCCCCATCAACCGAGTCTGCGCACCAGACCTACTGATGTGAAGGGTTTAGCGTTTAGGGTTTAGGGTTTAGAGTTTAGGCTTTAGGAAAAAGGCACGGCTGATTTGAGTGTAGGGCCTAGTAGGGTGTCGGGATTAGGCGTAAGGGGTTTGAGTTCAAGGGTTCCATCGCAAGTTGTTCTCGAGGGGCACCAGTCCTCTTTCCTTTCTCAAGCAGGGTGCTTTCCTGTTCGTTTGACGCACGCTGCCGCGCACAAACAAAAAAAAGCTGCGTCTACACTAAGCCCTCCAGCGCAGGGCTGCCAGCTGCCAAATTCCACCGGCAAACTGCCAAAACCCACCGGAAAGCTGCATACCTTGCAGAGCTGAAATGGTACTTCCATATAGCCCAGAGCAGCGCTACAAAACCCTCAAACATACCGAAAACTACAGTGCCCCTGAAGTAGATAGAATATCGGGTATTTAGGGTTTAGGGTATACTCCGCCTTGAGTAGATAGAATACGGGGTATATGGAGATCTTAAAATGTACCCAAAACCATATTCCATCTACTTAAGGGGGACTATACTGTTCCGACGCACGGTATAGGCGTTAAAGCAGAGGCGACGGTTTGAAGTTCCAGATTGAGCTAGCACAAAGTCTTTCCTTTTCTCTTCTAGGAAGCCTTAAATGGGATCCGCTCTCTGGATCCTCCCAAACCCTATACATCCTAAACTCCTAAATCTTATCGAGCCCTCAAACCGGGAGCTGCTTTCTAAGAACTCCAGGGGTTTGAGAAGAACCCTAAAGGTACCCGCATTTAGGGTCTAGGGTTTAAGGTAACATTTGGAGAACTCCCCGCCTTCAAGCCCGCCTGCCGAAGCAGCACCTCGAGGTCTCAGTTAAGTCCTAAACCCTAAACCCCTAAACCCGAAGTCCTAAACCCTAAACCCTAAACACCTAAACCCTAAATCTTAAACACTAAACCTACATGTTTTCGTGCCAGGTGGGGAGATTAGGGAATGCCGATGTTAGGTTTTGGGCTTCGTTTCAGTTTCGGGATTAGCGCATAGGGTGTAATGTTGAGGGCTATTACCCCAAACAATAACATGGAAAAGAATATAGATAGGAAATGGACAAGAACTGTCAATATGCTCTCGAGGTCTATTTGAGGGACCTTATACGCTAGCTTCACAAGGAATTTGAACCATAATATGAGTAATTCTTCCAGTTCCTACATTATGTCACGAAACAGTAATGGTAGGTTTCTGGTTTAGGGTTGCGCGCTAGCTGGGCATGTTAAGACACACGAGTCGTATTTAGAAAAATGGGTATCGGCATTGGGTATACCCTCGTCATAACTTGAGTGCTTCCTCATCTAATTTTCGTTGGGCTCTTTTCAAGGTAGGGTTTGAGGTTTAAAGTTCAGCGGGTGGTGATCGTAAACAGATTTTTAACTTTGGAAGTTGTCTAATCCTTTTACCTGCCATGGTTTTGCTGGATGTGAAGCTTAAAGTCTTTGGGCTCTAGGGGCTTTAGGTATGTTGTGAGGTCTGGGTGCTTGCACAGGGCTCATGAGGCAGCTTCCGACCAGGAAGCTGGAATCCTGCTGCGTGGTAATGTTGTTGTGTGAGCTATAGTCTAAACTCCTAGTATCCCCCTTAATAATGGAGAATCAAATGGAAAAGAAAATGGAAAATGAAATGCAAACTGGTATTATATAGGGTTATGTAGGGGATTATAGGGGTTATAGTCTAAACTCCTAGTATCCCCCTTAATAACCCCTATAGTAGTCCCCTATATAATCCCTTTTATAACCCCCTTTAAGGAGTTTGGACTATAGCTCATGTCTCATGCCGTTGCTGAAGCCAGTCAAGGCTCTTACAGTGCGTTTCTCCACGATACCGGACAGAGGCGTATAAGCTTGCGCCAAATCCGTCATGAGGCCAACTTGGAAACGTGCTTCAAGAGCTTGCCGCGGACCTCGCGCCAAACACTTGCCACCAGGGGAGGAACTCGTTGTTAGAAATTGACAACACATACCAGTAGTGCGTCCTGAGGCCTGAAGCCCCATGCAAAATTCTGGACTTGGGATTGACTTAGAGGCCAGTTTAGGGTCTAGGGTCCCAGGGCTCGAAAGTGAGCACTATGAATGGGCTGGGGGTCATGCTCAGGGACTCCTGTTTGCCCTTGGCTAGGACCCCCCCAAAAAAGCTAGGAGCCCATGGTTAGAAATGAGGTTTAGGGTTTAAGGTTTAAGGCTTAGGATTTAGGGTGTCAAGGGTTCCTGGTTGTATTTCTAAGGTCGTACCCCTAAAGAGTTGTCCCAGAATGGCCCTAGTATAGCCCTTATTTGAGGCAATGTAGTCCTCGAGGGTCCCTTTAAAGGATCCCAAAAGTCAGGGGTACAACCCTACGGGTACAAGTCTGAAACCCTGGAAAATAAGGATACGTTTTCAAATCCTGAGCCCTAAACCTTAAACTCTAAACCTTGAGTCTAGAGCCCTAAGCCCTAGACCTGTTCCGGCTAATGGCATGCATGTGGGTGGTGGGGGAATCACGGGTAAGGGACTCTGGTGTTATCTGGAGGTTTTAGCGCCTAAGGTTTAGGGATTATGGTGGCATTTGGGGGTTTCCGACATCAGGGGTACCATTTTACTTTTTCAAGTTCCTTAACAGCACTCGATAAAAAGGAGCTACATAGAGCCCTGTTTCCATGTGAAATTCGGGGAGAGTATGAACTAAGGCCGCCACGTATGTAGGCAGGAACAAGCCAGTTGCGTCCACAGTATTTGCTAGACTCGTACTTGGACTCTTAAACCCTAAGCTCTCAACCCTAGATCCTTCAACCCAAAGCCCCTAAATCCTTCACGCCTAAATCCTTGACTCTAAAAGGCTGTTTTTGAAGCTTCTGAGGGTAGCGCACTGTGTAGTCCTGTTCCGGCGATGGGATCCAAGATCACCATCTTTGAGGGCTCCTCCGCAGTTCGGCTCTGAGGGGTTCAGGGTTTAGGGTTCAGGGTTTAGGGTGATAGGGTTGAGGGTTTAGGGTCCAGGGTTTTAGCGGCTTAATGTTTGGGATGTGGGATTTAAGATTTAGGGTGAGTTGGGGTTTGGATTTTGGGGTTTAGGGGTTTAGGATTTGGGGAATGTTCCTCAAAAGAGGAGACTTTCAGGAACCCAGTGATACATGGGGTATTACCTGGATTCCAGGGGTCCACATTCAGCCTGATATAGGATTGTTCTCAGAGATGCCCATGTAGCAGAAACACCTGGGCGAAGGTCTTGCCGTCTTAGATTGAAACAATCCTGAACCCTAAACAGGAAAATCCTTTTAAACTGTCAAAGCCCAAAGCGCCTAAACCCAACACCCCAAGTGCAGGACAAATGCACTGGGGCATTACTTCTTGTGGCTCCACGGTTGGGGGCTCTCAGGCCAAGATGTCGGTCGTGAGGATGTAAGGTTCATGGACGAAGGGTTAGGGTTTGGGGCTCATGTAGGGGTTCTGGTTTAGGGTCGTGGGGATGTAGATGTGAGGGCTTTCGAAAATATTCCAAGAGGTGTTTGTTGACCAAGATAGACCTAGCTGAGTGGATATCCAAACCCCAAAAAGAAATAGGCTGGTGTGGTGCGGCCGCCTCAGATGCACCATCGGGCAGTCGGCAACATGTACATGTATACCCTATCTAACCCCCATCCCCCTAAACCTTGAACCCTAGACCTGGACCCTAAACCTTGACTCTAAACCCTACACCCTCGAGCGTGAACCCTAAACCCTAAACCCGAAGCTCTATATACCCAACCTCTATAAGCCCTTTTTCACTCCTCGACTTCCTTCTTGAGCGCTTCCACGATATCTTTCAAGGTCGACCTGGCTTTGGGTTTAGGGTTTGGGGTTTAGAGTTTAGGGTTTAGGGTTTAGGTTGAGTACTGCCCCCCCGGTAACAATCTATATTAGGGGTCCTATTAAGGGCTAAAAATAACAATATCGTAAATATTATCCAACTGTTACTGAGGGGGGGCAGTACCCAAGGTTTAGGGTTTAGGATATAGGGTTTAGGCTATCAGGTTTTGGGTATAGGGTTTAGGCTCTAAGGTTTAGGGTACAGGGTTTTAGGGTTTAGGGTTTTAGGTTTTAGGGCTTTGGGTTTAGAGCTGCGCACATTATGACCCAACTGCAACCGTAGTGATATCCCACTTATGACCATATCAGGGGCCTTAGCGCACTTAGAACTCGGTTACAAGTATAGCTTTAGGTAGGCTAGAATCATCCCTTAAACCCTAAACTCTAAACCTCCAGGTGAATTGCCGCAGCTCCACAGCATGAAGCCCAACCATCGTTGTATTTTTTGGGTTTAGGGTTTAAGGTTTAGGGTTTCTGAGGCTGAACCAGGTCAAACTATATCTTCATGTAAAAAAGGGCTTAAACCCTAATCCTTAGGGTTTAGGGAGTACTATATCCAAAGGGAGCGCTCTATTTTAAGGCTACTAAACTGAAAACCTCAACATCCTATAGCCAAACAATTCCCAAGCTTAGACAGTCTCAAACCACCATGAAACCCAAGCCAGATACCTAGAATCCCCTGAGAAAGTAGCAAGCAGCTTAACCTCTTGGGACCCTTTATTTGAAGGTCACCAGGAACCGAATGAACAACAAACTAAAGCATCTTCCAACAATATTGTCAATAGTGAAGATAGTGCAGCGAGGGCTAAATCCTAGCACCTACTGGTGGCCATCCGCAGGCGCAGGAATAGAAAAGACAAATGAGAACTACAGGAATGAAATCCGTCGACATTCCTATAGCAGTCACAAGATAATTTCGTATCATAGTCTCATAACCGCTTCCTTCATTCCCGAGTAGCCACAAGCACCATGATTGTCTTGCAGGCGTGTTTCGTGCTTTGGCTGCTACTCTTGACACAACAAACCCTGCATGACCTTGTTGTATGATCGTTCATAAGGACAATGGTTCGATGTGTCATGTAAGCCCTAAACCCTAAACCTAATAAGGATGAAAAGACATGTCACCTCCGCCGGCAGACTTAGCGGCAACATAAGTCACCAAAACCAAGGACCTTAAATCCTTGCAGGCTTGCGTAGGGTTTCGGGTTAAGGGTTTAAGGATTAATTAAGGGCTTTCCCTATAGCGTGCCACACAGTATTCAATTTTCATCCAAACCCCATCCCTAACACTCCTATGACTTAAGTAGTCCTAGCATAAGCCCATCAATTCCCACTACCCTCCCCAAAGCTAACGTACAACTCCATGCAGCCCTCGTTTTGAGGGCTTAGGGTCTAGGGTTCAGGGTTTGGGATGGGTCAGGGGAACTTAGTGAGTATACTTGTAACATTTAACAGCCGTTTAGTGACCCCCCAAGTATCACCATGATTAACTTACTCACGAAGTTCCCCTGACCCTCAACCCTAAACCCCAAACTCACTAAGTCCCCCGAACTAGCAATCCTGACTCGTGCACGGGCCTTGGCAGTAAACCCCAGGCATAGAGCGATGCCACGGTGTCCTGACCAAATGAGGGTTCCCAGAAATGTTCTGGAACGTATATTAATTTACCATGTTATATGGTATAAAGTCTATTTTAGGGTTTGAAAAATCGGGGTGCCTACTTTGGGGGCCCCCATAACAAGCAGATTTATATAGTTATGGGGTCCATGTTGGGGTCCACCTATGTATGGCAACTACCAAATCTTGATTGCTTAAAGCCCCCGTGATGAGCTGGGGTTTTTACATATCAGAATAACCCTAGTCTATTCAGCAAGCTACGTACGGTATTCCTAAACCCTTGCCACGTAAACCGTCTTGAGCCCCTAGCCTAGAATACCCCCCCAACATCTTATCTGCTTGGTACCCTGAAAAAAAGTCAAGCCCCAGGGTCACTCAAAGTGAATGGGTCAAGAGTCTAGGGTTTAGATGTAGGGTTGCAGGTTTAGGTCCAATTCCATTTTTCCGGATAAGAATGCCTTCCCTTGAGTCACGAATATTTGGGTTGCCGTGAAGGAACTTAAATTAAGTTACCATAGTAGGTATATATAGTAAATAATAGGGTTTCCCCAATATGGTAACTTAATTTAAGTTCCTTAACAGCAACCCAGATATTCCCCTTCTAGTATCTTCGAGGGAAAGCTGGGAATGGTGGCAGGGGAGTTCCCACGGCTCCGAATGTCCAAAACCCTAAACCCTAAACCCTAAACCCTAAAACGCGTGGTTCAGGGTTTAGGGTTTAGGATTTAGGGTTTAGGGTTTGATGACAAAGTTAGAACAACTGCGGCTGGGAGACCCTTTCCCCTTCCTGCATGGCAAACCGCATGACAAAACTTGTTCTTCGCAAGTCATGCCATACTGTTGGGGCCCAAACAGATGTTATCAAATCATATTACTTGAGGAGGAATCCAGGACCAACTTTCCTTTAATTATGTGAGCCATTGTCTAAGCTGCTAGTATCCCCCTTAATATCCCCTATAGCAGTCCCCTATATAATCCCCCCATATAACCCCCTTTTTAGGAGTTTAGCCTATAGCTTATGTAGGCTTCTACGTCACCCCTTCTTCCGCAATGAATCGCTGCATGGCAGGTACCCTGTCAAGCACGAAACTGCTGCAAGTCGCAGGTTTGAATAAGGAGTAACCTCAACCCCAAAAGTATGTAGAATAATGGCCTTCTGGGCTATATTTAGGGGTTTTGGGCTATCATTTTACCTACTTTTGGGTTTAGGAAGTCCTCATCGCCACTGCTTCCCCAGTGTAGCCGCTGTCCACCAGTTTAGGGTTTAGGGTTTACAGGCTGTGCAACATGACCCTCACGCTTCACATCATGTGCTTGAACTAGGTATACAAGTACCACCAGGATAAAGAGCCCCTACTATAGCAGGCAGAGATACATGGGACTCTAGACTCAAGGTGCTTGCCTTGGGCTTCTACCGCAGCAGCTACATCACCAAGTGATTGGAAATCTCATCCCACTCTTGGGGGTTTAGGGTTTAGGGCTCATAGTCCCCCTTAAGTAGATAGAAAAAGGCTTTGGGTACACGATAATAAGATCCCCATACACCCCCTATTCTATCTACTTTAGGGGGACTATACCCTAAACCCTAGACTCTAAACCCCTAAATCCTAAACCCCTAAACCCCAAACCCCCAGACCCTGAATCCTAATTAGGAGGACTACATGGCTAAGGGGGCTCTCAAGGTTGCAAATCCTTCTGCGTCATCCTTCCGGTTGATCACGTGCCGTATTATGTTCTACGTGGCACTTAGGACCCCTACTAAGGGTTAACCTTTCGGTACCTATAATAGGAATACAAGGGAATCCCAAAGGGTCAAGGGTCTAAGGTCCAAGCTAAGTCCCAAGGAGTATTTAGGGTTCCAAAAGAGGGACCATGATTTTGACAACCATCCATACCAGGGCCTTCCTTGTGCCCTTAATTGGGGATATATGGTCCCTACTAGCGGGTAGTTCGGCCCGAATAGAGGGCAGGAGGAGGGTCTAGGTACATATAATATACCCGAAACACGAAGACCTTTACTATATCTACAGGTAGTTCGTTTGATAGAAACGCAGCCTGCAGGTTTCCAAGCGAATCCGATGGCGATCTGGCCATACTTTCCGTGTAACTGCAATAACTATGGTGCCTGCAAGTAGGGTTTAGGGTTTAGGGTGTAGGGGAGGTGAGGTGTATTTGGATTCCGGGGGTGTGCCAAGAACCCGGAAATCCAGTTCATAGGTCGGGGACAGGAGCCCTGAGGGCCTTAGTAACACACTTCTGGAACAAAATATCTATATAAGGCTGGATACACCGGGGGTTTGAAGAAGGTGGGGTCCCCCTTGTATACCGGAAAAAAAATCATCGTTACCACTAGATACGGACCAATGATTTTGGAATTCCAAGACCCCCAAGCAATAAGCATCCTTTTCACCCTACATATGCCCTATAGTCCCCCTTAAGTAGATAGAATATGGGGTATATGGGGATCTTATTATTGTATACCCAAAGCCATATTCTATCTACTTAAGGGGGACTATATATCTTAGGTCCTCCCCTCACCCATTAACAGCCTATAATAAGGTTCATATGAAGGGCTATATATAACCATATTATGGATATTCTCCAGCTGTTAATTTGTGGGGGGCAGTACCCGAACTATACCCCCTAAAAGAATACCCTTCATCCCTAAAAAGTGATTCCAAGCCCCTACGTACTTATCCCTATACTCCAGAAATAGCTGCTAGTATCCCCGATACCCTCCCTAAACCCTAAACCCTAAACCCTAAACCACCACCCTAAGCTCATGTAAGAAGCCATTTCCCGCACAAGTCCCCTGCCTTCAAACGGAAAAGCTGTGCAGCGCGCGCAGCCGAAGACTCCCAGTCGCCCTGCCATTGGGTCTAGGGTTTGGGAGTCTAGCGTTTAGGGTGTAGGGCTTAGGAGTTTAGAGTTTAGGGTGTAGGGTTTAGGAGTTTAGGGTTTAGGAGTTTAGGGTTTAGGCTTGCCAGAAAATGCTACTAGGGCAGGGTTTGGAGTTTGACTGCTCTATTAGCCAGAAACCCTGAAAGCTGAATCCTGAAGCCTGCTGCCTACGTCCTAAACCCCAAACCCAAATTAGAGTTTAGGGGTTTAGGGCTTTAAATAGAAAACATCAAGAAACTGAATTTAGATAGATTAGGGTTTGTTCAGGGTTCAGGGCTAAGGCCCCACGCAGTACCCTCATTATAGGCTGTTACTGCGTGGGGGCAGTAACCAATAATTATGTCACTTCGGGTAATGATCCATACAAACAAAGCACAAATATGCCCATAGTTCAAGGCTTCCATACAAAAATCTCAGATGTTTAGGGGCTAAGGGTTTCCAATCAAATGTCCACAAATTCTCAGGGTTCAACCCGAAACCCTAACCGCAATTTCCAGACACAAATTCGGACTGGATAGCTTCCGGGTGCAGAGTTTAGGGCTGTCATAACAAAGCTACTGGGGGAGCCGAAGCAATTACTTCCGTGGTCCGAGGTTCCTTGTATAGTTATGGTATGGGGTACCTCAAATACACCTCAAACGATATTGGTATTTATCTCGGTTTCTACATGCGATATGCTTAGGGTTCAGGGTTGACGGTGTTGGTCAGGCGAGGCTTTTGAGATCAACCTGCATGTTCCTTCAGCGTCCATGCACCCAAGATTCAGGTACCTGGAAATGGGGTAGCAGTTGTATAGGCAAGGGCCAGTATAAGATGTTGAGTATTCGGATACGCCAAGATTCAGTTAAAGAGTACAGAACGCTTGCATGCAAACAGCAGGAAGTTCCAAGTTCACTTAGTCCATCGCCTAACCTTCGAGTATCTGCTAAACATCCAACCATATGTTGAACAGTCAAACGTCTTGAACTTACCAAACCCCAAATCCTTTTGCAAGTCAACCTTGGCAAAAAGGTAAATATGCGGGTTGTCTATCCAAAGTAGGTAGTACTGTTGATGGACAAAACCCTGTTCATTCTGTATACAAGGATATTTAAACCCAAGGCATTCTAGCAGTATTCACTGAGGGCAAAATACGCCCCACACGTACATCTAGTCTACATGCTGAGATGAGCCATAGTCTAATAGTCTAACCTCCTAATATTGTTTGAGCCTGAGCTCTGCCATCTTCTTGTCTTTCTGCGCCACCACCTCCTCAACCTCCAGGTCTTTGACAGCCATTGACAGCTGAAACGTTTTTCCTTTCCTCGGAAAAACTCATGGTTTAGGTCATGCTCAGCTGTTCGCTTGACCATCCTCTGCAACTCGTTTATGTCATTCTTTCGGTTTGTATTCTTGTACCCACTTCCAGAGGCCGGCACTGGCTCACCTGCAGCTGGTGGCTCGCCGTCCGGGAGGTTCTGCCAGTCCTTGATATTGGTGTGGACGTACGGGCCCTTGTGCCCCTCAGGTGGAAGTTTCTCCTGCGCTAAACATGCTAAACAAGAAAATATCCCCTACACTGAGGCCTTGTTTTCATTTGCAGTAAAATTGCAAGAGGCGTATAGATTGCACTTACAGTCAAGTTTCCATGGCTTTAGATGGTCTAGGCTGTTAGGCATGGCCTGGGAGATATTCTGGGATTGTAAACATAAACCACGTAATGCTTCAGTGATCGTTGCTCCGCGAAATAGGGGGAAGCTGGAAAGGTAATATCTGTGAGGGTGGGAGGGGCACTCAGGAGTTTAAGGTCATGGGCTTTGGAATTGTTAGGATTTGCTTAATTGATATTTCAAGTTTGGGGGACAGAAGAGGCTCTCGTACTTATCTACTGCCAAAAAAGTACGGGCTACATATGAGCTGTAGATTACACACCTTAAGAATAAAGATTATATAGGAGACAATTACAGGGATTATTCAAGCGCACTCTCTCTACAGTTTCCTCATAACCTGTACGCCTAAGACCCAAAGCCTTAAACCATAAAGCCTAAACCCAGAACCACGAAGCCCCAAATCCTAGGCTTTGAACCTGCGACGCTTACCCCCTAGGCCTCTTCCGGCGCAGCTTCCCCTAGACGCCAGCGCCGCTGCAAACCGGACATGAATGCCTAGCAGGTTCAAGGCAGCTTCATCGGTTTTAGGGCCGCAGTCAACGGTTTAGGGTTTGGGGGTTCAAGGTTGCAGACCAAAACATGACATGGTAGATTGTACCTCTGGGGCCCCTAGTTAAAATACGGGTACCCCAAAAACAGAAACCATGGTTTCGACAGCCCTCCATGCCTGGGCGTCACTCTTCCCCGTGCCAACATGAATCCCCTCAAAATTTCTGCTTGTGAATGAGCATTGCCCTCCTTTGGGTTGTGTGGTTGTTTGGCAGTGAGCAGGTTGAGGGTTGCATGGGCTCAGAAGTCGGAGTGGAAGCCGTCCAAACGACAAACCCTATACAAACCTGAAACCCTATAGACCCCATGGAAACCTTACCTAAGCCCTCTAGAAATCTCACCTTGAACCCTATCGAAATCTCACCTTAAACCCGATAGAAACCTTAAACCCTCAGCCTCATGCGTGTTGACAAGCTCAGAGCTGCCGCTGTTCACTCTCCTACATTTTGCACGCGTGAACTTGGCACTGCAGCAAAGAGGCCAATACCCCTCGTTTAACGAATATACCTTACATGATACTCTTAACCCAAAACGCTCCATTATTCCTACATAGACCCTATATAACCCCCTATATTCTTCAATTGAAGGGTCTCGGGCTCCCTCCTGGTACAATACAGCGCGAAGTTCAGCGCTTTGGCTGTGCCCCGCAACTCGGGCTAAGGGCTCCTGTCTGCCGCTTTCTTGAGTTTGAGCCCGGACCATACCCTAGGTATTCAAATGGCCCAGAGTCAGTGGTATCTAAAGAATTTGCGGCCTAAAGCATGTCTTCTTTATAGACCTGGCCGATACAACGTGCACTCTCAACATCTCGAAGTAGTCTTGCTGGAGGAGCCCTCAGTCGACGCTACTAACCACCTATTCCGGAAGGCCCCCATGCCAACCTGGATCAACCGTGGCTGCGCGATTTATCATTTTTGCAACGGAGCTGTTTGCATGTCAAGCAGCGACCAACCATCACAGACTGAGTAGAACTACCATCCTTCCGAGATCAGCGATTTTGAATCATGATGCTAAGCGCGTGTACCATACACAACGCCAAAGATGCCCACAGCATCCGGAGTGCCAGGTCCAGCGTACTCTATGTGGGATCGTGAAGAGTGCCCATTCACGTTGAGGAAGTCAACGCTGAACTTAAAGTTGTAGATGTAGCCTGCCGCATCCTCACTGCAAACGTATGTTCCGTGTCCAGGAACAGCTGTTGAATGTTTCATCTCAGGGTCAACTGAATTTACAATAGTTTTTACCACCTTGCGCCCGCACTTCAAGATTGTGAGATCGAGGCGCCCTCGGCTGCCATTGATGTTACCCCATTTTGCGTTGTACTCATGCTTGGTGCCACCGACGCACATGTGGTCACAGAACTGCAGCAATGAACTGGGCTTGGACTAACGCGGTTTTTTCAGAACAGTCCACGGAAAAGAGCCAACAAGTGCCTGCGCGGAATACAGGAAACGTCACGCTTCTCCACGAAATCTCGTAACGGTTGACAGCAGAGATGCCGCACCATATATCGACTCTATTTAACCCTATTCATCCCTATATAACCCCTAATATTGACAGTGACTCTCAAAACGTGGGCTCTAAACGGTAAACCCTTATACTGTAGTCCCCTTAACCGTAAAATAAACGAATCAAGAATTCCTCAGGGCCATACCATAGCAAAATGAAAGATAATTCCAGAGAAGACCGCTACTTTGCCAGTAGCCTGTATAACCCATTAGATCCCCATCAGGAGTCACTATACATCCGAAACCCTACACTCCCGGAAACTAACATGGAAACCCAAAAAGGGCCCTATAAAGACTACAGTCCTTCTAAAAGGACTATATGGGTTTCCATGTTAGTTTGGGGGAGTGTAAGCCTTATGCCCTGCCTCGGCCGGCGTCGCCGCCAAGCCCGGCATCGCAGCCGGAAGCGCTGAGACTGCTCGGCACAGGACCTGCAGACTTGCGTTTGGGGATAAGGGCTTACCCTGAGGCTCAAAATAGCCCAAAAGCCTTATATTATGAGTCCTTAGAGCCTTAGGGTTAGGGATGAGGATTTGGGGATTGAGGTCTAGGCTTTAGGGATCAGGTCTTTAGGTATTGGGGTCTAGGGATTAGGATTTAGCGCTGAAGGTTTAGAAATCGGGGTTTAGAGCCTTGGGCTTAGGGTTTGAGACTCTCTGCTCAGCACTTGGATGTCATTCCTGCCAAGATCACTAACCCAGACCCCCGACTAATAAACCCCTCCCCATAACAGGGATTAGAATAAAGATCCTAATATTTAGGCCCTTAAAAGGAGGAGGTCTATTTAATCCTGTATTCCCCCTAATATCCCTTATGGTAGTTCCCTATATAATCCCCTATATACCCCCCCTTAACGAGTTTAGACTATGCCTCACATGAGATTAGACAGCCACTTCAGCTCGCCCAAGCTCTCGCCATCCACAATGGCAGATGATGAACATGATCCCGGCATGGGGGCAGTACACAATATATGTTGAGCTCTAAAGATTAAACCTTAAACCCTAAACCTCAAAACCTAACCCCTAAACCTGAGACCTTCAGCCCTAAACATCAAACCCTGAACCCTAAACACTAAACCCCACACCCAAACCCTAAACCCTAAACCCATATACCCTTAACCCGAGACATTCAACAGTAGCCAAGGTTGGCCTCAAACAGCTCCAGCGCGGCTGGTACGAGCCTTGGCGTGGCGTAGGGGTTGCTTCCCTGAACCTTAAATTTAGGATTTAGGGATTTAGGG
>CAJNIZ010028535.1:28599-55615 GCA_905231905.1 Symbiodinium pilosum | reverse complement strand
GGGTTACTATATGGCTTATAGGGGTCATAAGTATACTTACTAAGTCCTCATGACCCTCCAAGTAGGGTTTGGGGATAGCTACGCTAAACGCTACGCTTAGAGTTTAGGGTTTAGGGATTACTACAACAAAGGCCAAGTCAGGGGTTCAGGGTTTGGGGACTGCTACCCTAAACCCTACGTCTAGAGTTTAGGGTTCAAGGTTAGAAGGATTAGGGAAACCACGAGTTTATGGCTTAGGGTTTGGCAACTACTAAACCCTGAGCCCAGGGTTTAGTGTAGTGATCCCTAAACTCTAAGCTTAGGGTGTAGTGTAGCAATCCATAACCCTACTCTAAGTTTAGGGTTTCGATTTTCGGGACTACTTCTGGCAGCGCAAAACCCTCGGACGCGTGTTCTGAGACTTTCGACTGTGCGGCGTGAGGTGTTGGAGTTTTATTTGCCTTGTTGGTCTAGGGTTTAGGGGTAGGGGGTTAGGGTTTAGGGAATAATTGTTGGTCTACTTATCATATTTTGGGCGGGTAATAGCTCCCAGCTTGATGCATGTTGCCAGTGCCATTGGTGGTGATCTCTCATGAGAGAGGTCTCGCACAAATGTAGCCCAGCTTTTGAACGGAACCCTAAACCCTAAATCCTACAGGGTTCGCCAAAAAGAGTATTCTAAGGTTGGAATTAAGCTTTAGTGGTTAGGGTTGGGGTTGTGGGCCTATCATACATTTCCTAAAGCCCTACAAGGCCAGTGAAAAGGCCCATAGATAATGATTACCCAGGGTAGTGGCCGCGGTTAGGACCTCAGAAACCTTAAGCCGTCAACCCCTATAGGCTGTGGAAACTGAAGACATGCCAAGTACCCAAAGTTAGGGGCTTTGCCATTCAGAGTATTTGGGGCCGAAATCCCCACTGCTTGGGTACTTGGGCCATGGAATGCCGTAACCTAAGGCCTAAACAGAAGCCCATGGTATACCCGGGCTTTACTTTAAGAAGCTCGGATTCCGAAAAGGAAGAAAAGGCTTAGCGGGGAACAAGATCAATTGCAGATATTGCGGTTACTCACCATGTCACGAGCAGACTCCCTGAGGGGAACCCCTCTAATTCCCACGTATCCCTCTAGCCCTAACGCACCCTATTCTGGGAAACTCTCAGCCACCTTGTGGAGAAAGCATGATCATATGAGCTACTGTCTAAACTCCTAGTATCCCCCTTAATAAACCCTACAGTAGTCCCCTATATAATCCCCTATATAACCCCAAACCCTAAACCCTAAACCCTAAACCCTAGTTTAGACTGTAGCTCATATCCTCACCCTTTGAGGAGTTTAGACTCTCGTTCATATGTGGGAGGAGCTACAGCAGTACAGGAATCGACCCTAAACCAACCCCGAGCCCCGAGCCGAAATTCGGGTGGTGGTGGTTTAGGGATTTTAGGGTTTAGGGTTTAGGGTTTAGGGTTTAAGGTTTAGGGTTTAGGGATTAGGGATTTTAGGGTTTAGGGTTTAGGGATTTTAGGGTAGTTTAGGGATCTTATGTGGAAGTGTGCATCAATGGAGGGACGCCAATATACACCCAAAAATACCGCAATCCTTATCCCCCCAAAAATACCCCTAAGTCTGGGAAACCCTCAAACCCTGTAATCCCCCTATGAACGGCTATATTACCTCCAGATATCCCTTATAACCCCCTTTGAAGGGACCCTACCCTAAACCCTGAACCCTAAACCCTAAACCCTAACCTCTAAACCCTAAACCCTATAAACCCAGATGGCAGACGACTGGGGCCACATGCTCCGCGCATCGTTCCGCTGGCAACTCCAGGCCTGGGTGTATGCAGTTTTGGGTTCCAGGGTTGAGGCTTTAGGGTTGAGGGTTTAGGAATTTGGGGTTGATTTAGGGGTTGGGGTTTAGGGTTTAGGGTTGAGGGTTTTGGGTTCAGAGTTCAGGGATCAGGGGTGAGGGTTTCGGGTTGAAGGCCAAGGACTGTAGGGGTCGAGGGCTTAGGGTTCAGGGTTGAGGGTTGAAGGTTTATGAATTTGGGGTTTAGGGTTTAGGGATTATAGGGTTTAGAGAGTAGGGTTTAGGGGACCAGGGTTTAGGGTGTACGGTTCAGGGGTCTAATTACACCCCTAACTCCTAAATCTCGGAACCCAAGGCTACAAAAAAAAAAACGACCCCAAGCCCCGGACCCCAAAACCCTACACCCTCTATGTCGCTATATCTGTATAACCCTATGCATCCCATCTATTCCTACATCTCCGTATGTAAGCCTTATATAACCCGAGTTTCCATTTACTTTCCCTGTTTTCCATATGATTCTCCATTACAAGGATAAGATCCCTGAACCCAGGCCGTACTGCCTAAACCCTAAAACCCTTGCACCCTAAACCGATATAGGGGTAATAGGCGCTCGCCTGGGCTAACTTACTCTTTCCATAATCGAGTCTCTTGATATTACTGCACTGAAGCCAACAGCCACTTGGCCCTGCTCCTGGGGGAAGAGCCGTATCGGCATTTGACCCGATGGCAGTGGCGAGTACAAACCCCGTCGAAGCAGGGACACAATGGACGCTGCACTTGTTGCTGCTGCAGCAAGGCGCTTCGACGGCATCGATATGTTATCAGCGTCAGGCTTCAGAATGAAAGAAATTGACAATGTCAAGCTCTAGCCACAGCGCTGTACGCCAGATAGCACCACGAGATACCGGATGCCGTAGTACTTGTATGTAGTACGGCTGGGCTCAATTTTCGTTTCCGTTGCTGCAAACTGCCAAACAAAGACGCACAAAACCCTCAAGCCTTCAACCTGAATTTCTGACTCGCCTTCCCCCAAAAGTATAAAGCTTAGTCCTTAGAACCTCTTGCAGCTACTACATGGGGATCTCGGATGTCCCTCACTGAAAAAATGCCGGAGTCCAGCTTGGTTCCAAAAACTGGTTACTTGACGGTGATGTCTGCATATGTAGTTTGAAGCTACGTAGACGATTAGGGCTCCTCATAACCTTCAGGGAGGTACTGGAGCGTATTCCCAGAATCAAACTCAAGTTCAGGTCGCCCTTCTCGAGTCCATGTGAGCCATAGTCTAAACTCCTTAAATGGGGGCTATATAGGGGATTATATAGGGGATTATATAGGGGACGAATATAGGGGTTACTAAGGGGGATACTAGGAGTTTAGACTATAGCTCATGTAATCGTCAAGGGAGCTAAATGCAGACATACAAGAGTAACTCGGGATGAACGAACACAGCTACCCCAAGCAATGGTACCCTTGGACCCGATGTGCCGTCTTTAATGGCAAGTAAAGAGTACGTTGCAACACACTCATCTTCTCCAGAATAGTGAGCGTGATGGACCATAGAATTTATCAGGTTATCACTGGGCACCGAAATGTGGCCGGATACGTCTGGAAGACTACCTCACAGGCGATTCAAGGAGCTTTCCATTCAAAATCAACTACCTAGACACTCCTCCTACCCTCTATTAGCGTCTAAGTACCCACTATTAGGGACCATATATCCACAATTAAAGGTACAAGGAAGGTCCTGGTAATTAAGCTGCAGGTCTGAAAGACCACTTTAAAGGCGATTTGGATCGATAGCGCGGGCTGCGCCGGCCTCGATGGCTCGGTTAAGCCGGCAATGTAATATCCCCAAACCCAAAACTCTACTCCCTACCTAGAAAGCCAGTTACCCATGATTATAAGCAACTTTCCCCTGATTTCCTACTCCTTTGGGATAAAGTAGCCTAATATTATAGGTAACTAGGCTTCCTAGGTAAACCCCATAGTATAACCCCGATACATCCTTACACAACCTTCATCCCAGCTCTAAACCCTATATAGCCCCTATATGTCCCAAGCGCCCGGCGGAGGTCTGCCAGCTGTACCTGAGGGTTCTTTAAGGGTTTGGGGATTAGTCTTCAGGGATTGAGGTTTTGGGGTGGCTTCTTTGCGGATCCTTGCGGTGGCACTTTCGGATGGAGGGCGAATTCATGTCCTAGTAGCCTTCCTTGTGAGGGGTCCTTGTAAAGGAGGTTTAAGGTTATGCAAAGAGCACGGAGAGATTGCCCATAAGCTTCTCCACTGACTACTTATCTCTTCCTAATCCTCCTACTGCTACGACTGATGCTGCTGTTGCCCCCAGGTTCCGTCGCAAAATTGAGAATGCTCAACGTAGACGTCAATGAACGTGACAAGTAGGTAGCCTTCCTTATTCCACCGTAGCCCGTCAAGTGGACCTACATTTTTGCTAAGCCTGAAGCTCCAACGCCCAAACTTCACACCTTCAACGCGAGGCCGTCAAAACTACAACCAACTCTGAACCCAAAACCTATCTCCAAAACCCTAAACCTCCTCCACCCTAAACCCCTCCACCCCAAACCTTCAGGCAGGAAACTCCCTAAGCACATATCTCAACCATTAAGCTCCCGGACCATGACTACCGTAACTGGGAAATGCTTATCAAATCCTTGAGAGGGACTCACATATTCCCCCCATAAATAATGTTTGGGAAAACTGCCCGTGGGCCCCCAAAGCAGACAGGCCTCGTGAGGAGGACTCCTAAGACAGAACAGTAAGAAAAGAAGAACCCGGAAGTTTGTGAGAGGTTCTGTGTTGTTAGCAGCTCCAATTTTTCAATGTTTCTTGGCGCAGTGGCCCTAAACTCTAGCCGAAACCCTAAGCCCTAAACCCTAAACCCTCCATCTATACCCCTACAGCGCCTCTATATGATGTCCTTCTACGCCCTTACATGGCCCTTCAAAGGGTCCCGACACCTTGAAGCCCAAACCCCCTGAACCCCACATTCCCCACATATCCTTCCGGAGCCGCAGTAAAGAAAAGCCAAACCCCAAACCTTCAACCCCAAACCCGAATCCCTAAGCCCCCCTGAAACCCAAACCCTAAATCCTCAGGGTTTCCTCCCTGAACCCTAAACCCTAAGCCCTAAACCCTCAATTTGATCTCACTGAACCCTAAACCCTATTAGCCCTAAACCCTCAACTTGATCTCCCTGCACCCTAAACCCTAAACCCTAAACCCTCACTTTTTCTCCCCAAGCCCTGAACCTTCAAATTTTCTTCCCTAAAGCCTAAGCCCTAAACCCTGAACCCCCAACCCTAAACCCTAAATCCTAAACCCTAAACCCTAAACCCTAAACCCTAAATCCTAAACCCTGAACTCCAAACCCTAAATCCTAAACCCTAAATTCTCTCCGTGAAGCGGCCATCGCGCTGACGGTGGCGCCCAGGAGCCCAAGGCCAAGGCTGCCGGAGCCCTGGTCAACCTCTGCTTTAAGGTTTCCTAGCTTCCATATATATATATATACATATATGTATATATATATATATAGGTATATACATCGATATATACATGTATATGTATATATGTACATATATATATATATTATGTATAGGGTTTAGAGTTTAGGGTTCAGAGTTGGGGCTCAGGGTTTAGGGCCTTAGACAGGGTGCCTCAATGTCAGCCCCAAAATGCGATGGTCCTAATTTCAGGGTCAAGGGCTTGACACTTCAGGGTTTAGGGTTTATAGCTTAAGGCGTCAAGAGTTTGGGGTCTGAGGGTCATAAGGATTAAAATAGGGTTCACGTCCTGAGCTTTGGGCGTTTTATGTCTTGTTTTTTGCCTATAGAATTTCTGTTCTAATCAGGGCTTGAAGGTTTGGGTTTTTTTTTTTTTAATCTGCTGGCTGCTGGTTGATGGTTTGCAACTCATCTGCTGGCGTCTCCTGAACTGGAGGAGGCTTGCGAACCAGCTGCCGACCGATCCCTTTGCACTTTGTGCAGGAGTAGAAGTCCGAAGGAAACATGGAAACAAACGGAGAGCCCAAAGCCTCAAGCCTAAGCCCTAAACCCCCTAAACCCTGCGGGGCTTTGGAATGAATTGAATTTACAGTATTGGCCTTTCTCCCCCTTGCATTTGCTTTTTTTAAGGCGGGTTTATGAATAATAGTTTACAGGGGCTTCCTATTGCCGTAGGATGTTTTCACCTTTACGTTAGTAGACGCTACGGTAAATTCGAGTATGAATGCTTACAGGGCAAAGTTGCCTGGCGCTTGGAAAAGCAAGATACGCCAACTTGTGAGAAGATCTTGTATCCAGGCAGTTGTGCCAAGTGAAATTGCAGCTGGGGGTGGCCTGATGTTATGGAATGTGTGTTGAAAAGTCATCAATACACTTTGTAAGACAACCAGGCATTTCCCTGGTGCCTGGCAGGGCATGGGGGATGGATCACTGGGACTATGCTGGGTGATTACATACAGGAGTTACTATACAGATCCATTCTCTCATTCCCCTAAACCCTAAACCCTAAACCTGAACACGTTGTAGTTTCTTATCAGCTTGCAAACATGGCACCCAGATGGTTCAACTACCTGCGTGCCTTCCTACTAAAACTCCGCTGATTATCCTGAGCGAACGGAAAAAACACTACATGAGGTCTGGCCTCAGCAATTCTTAGGTAGCCCCCGTTGGAGCTGCAGATTCGACAAATGAACCTCTGGCAAGCAGAGGCAGGACAGAAGCCTCTAGACACCTGACTTGAACTCCAACACGAGGTATGCCCCCTTCTGGAACCCCCAGTCTGAGAAGCACGCTTAAGCCACAAAATTAACCTTGGGATTTTATTCCTCAAGTTATAAGGCATGTGGGAAGCCTTCGCAAGTGTCTAGAAGGCGGAAGTTGCAAAACAATCCTTACATCATAAATCCTCAAGGGTTAGGCTGTTGAATTTAGGAGGACCGCCCCACCCTGTAATAGTGGGATATTGAGAATACGAGGATCCTAATAGAATCACTATTATCCCTTGTAGTCACTATTACAGAGTGGGGGGTCCACCTAACGTAAAATCCCTACATCGCAAGGGTCCCCGCTTTGAGAAATCACGGGGTTGCTTACCGTACAAGTGGATTGCTTGGGTCCTGGCCCAGGTAATGTAGGGGCCTAAACAATTTCCTTAGGGTTTAGGCGGTTTAGGGCGTAGGGGTTGCCAAAACACGATAGTAACAGTGGAGATTCATATAGAGACAACATGAAACACAAAATCGAAAGGATTTCCTAGGACCCTAAACTCTAAATGCTAAAGACTAAACCCTGAGCCGTGTGGGGATTGTAGTGTAAGGTGTCCTGAAGAATTACTGTTATTATGGCTGTAGATGGTTTCCGTATACCTATGATATAGGGATCAGGGTTTGGGGTTTAGGGTTCAAGGTAAATTGTTACCTGAAATAGACCTGAGAAAAGTATAGGTAGCAAGTAAGGGTACTACAAACAATTGCACTTCTAGTTTCGTATAGTCCCCGTGCTGTAGCTGCTCTTGGTTGATCCGGTCCCTCTGTAATCCTCTGTAGTCTATCTGGTGCGGAAAAAATGTGTAGTAGCCCTCTCCATACCTTTGAATAACAGTCCCTGCAACCCCTTCACCGTCGCCCTTATAGTATTATGCGGGAACAGCCACTTTTTTAGCATCTTACGGACAACAACTGAGCATCGGACGCCCAAAGCAATTCCACGCTCGCCATTCTGCCACGCGGCTTAGGGTTTAGGATCACCCTGGGGACATAAGATCATGATGGGGGTCGCCTGGGGCATGATACAAGACTGTTCCGACAGATTCCCACATGATCCATGATTTTTCAGGTCCCCCTGATGTGGACGCCCAATAGAGATTTATACATGCACTAATCAATTTCCCTCCAGAACCCCGTCCCCCTTGCCATTATAGTACTAGTTAATAGTCGAGGATCAAGTACAAACGAACATGGCAAACACAATTGAAAGTGCGGCTATTAGGGCTGTGTAGGGATCGTAGTATGGGAAGACCTGAAGAATTAAGTACGAATATTGTCACGGCAGGCAGCTAAAAACCTACTTCACATGAGCTATAATCTGAACTCCTAGTTACCCCCTTACTAACCCCCCTTAAGGAGTTCAGACTCTAGCTCTCATGAACGTCATCTCAGAGTCAGTGCAGTCAAAAGGGATTTTGATTACATAGGTTCAGGGCTCACTCTTTAGGGTTCAGAGTTCAGGCTTTAGGGCTTCAGAGCTTGTGCTTGGTGAGTAGGATGGCAGGTTTAGAGCCTTGGGCTTTCGGGATGTATAGATTAAGCTTAAATAAATCCGCAGAGTTTCACTGAGTGGCAAAATGGTCAATCGAAGCCCTAAACTCAGTAAAAGCCCACATGGCCTTGGTAGAGGGACTAAAGATGAACGCAAGCAAACAATGAGGCAGATAGGAACAATTCATGCAAAACCCCGTACAAGTCACCCCCAAGAGGTAGGGACATCCACTCGTGGCGTCTGCTCATGCTGGTGTTGCTGAAAGCATGCTAACACACCATAAGCACGAAGGTGCAAAAAGGCACCTGGGGCCATGTAGGGAACTTCAAACGCCTTCATTCAAAGATTGCTTTTGGAGACAGCTTGCTCAAGGCGAAGGCTAAACCTAAAACCTAAACACCCTAAACCAAGGACTGTTCCCACAGTGTTGTCCGGACGTCTAGGAGGAGAATATCTGCCAGGGCGCCCAAGGAGGGTGGACCTGCTTGAAGGTCAGGGACCCAAGAAGGGTTAAAATGAGCCATAGTCTAAACTAGGAGCATCCCCCTGCATAAGCCCTCTAACATTCCCGGTATAACTTCCTATATAGGCCCCTTGAAGGAGTTTAGACTACAGCTCAATTGGAGCTATAAGAAGGCCGACCCCAATCAGGGAACTTAAGCACCATTTGTAAACCACTTACTTCATCCCCTGGGCCTCTAAGTAAAGATCTTCTTGAGAGGTGATCCTTCAATGCGGGATTTGCAGGCACCTAGAGGTTCATGGAAGGTTCTTAGGCTACCTTGACGCTCAAAGCCTCGGAAGCAAGGGTATGCAGGGAGATTTCCATCCGCAATCTGATGCTGCAGGTGCAATAACTTCTTGGCACCAGATCTAGTGGGAGATTCTGATTCACCAAAGCCTTTAACTGAGCTACCCCCCCCCCCCCCCATCACGTTAGGACATTGGCTCTGTTCCAACCCACGTGAGCTACCGTTCATACCATCTACATAATCTAGTTGACATGGGTTCCTTATTAGGGACTAGATTCGGGACTCTAATAAACTACAACAGGAACCCCCAGTAGTGACGAATTGATAGTACCTCATGTCAAGAAGCTGCGCTTGTTGACACGTCTTGTCCACTTGGGAGCTCTAAGTTACTTGCGTCTCACAAAATTGGGTGAGCACTTTCAGTCACTTTCAGCATACACCAGTAAATCTTGCAGTAGACTTTTTGGGTCCAGGCTTTTTCTGGCAGGGAATTCAGGTTTTTCTCGGTCTTTGGTCAACGTGTGAGCCATGAGGGAGGAGTGTCTGATTGCAGAAATGCGCAGATGCAGTCTCGCATTCAGAACCAGTTGTTGCAGACAATCAATCCCAAGTTCATGGCAGATCTTAATTGAGCTTCCTGGGCAAGAAATCCCAGTGTGCTGAAGCTGACAAGCTACACAAAGACTCCAAGAAGAGCTGCAGAATCTGTACAAATGTCTTCGTTGCAAGGAACAAGGCTTCCCCAGCATTTTGCTGCAAAGCAGCTAAGCACTCACTCTACTCGTATGTGCATCCTCCTGGCATTTTTCGCCTATCACATTTGAGCCATAATTGTCCAAACTCCGAGTATCCTCGGAACAGTCCCCTATATTATCCCCCACAGAACTCCCCTTTAACGAGTTTAGACCCTAAGCCCTCAACCCTCTATAAGATCATCTCCCTTTGAGGAGTTTAGACGATGGCTCATTGGAGGTCCGTCCTCACCTCACTTCTGCTTGGTCAGGGAGAACCCATCCCTCTGCAGCTTCATGATAGCAACAGCCTTTTCACGCAGACACATGTGCTGTAGTCTAGACTCTCTAAGAGGGGCTTATATGGGGGATTATGTTCTAGGGTTTAGGGTTTAGGGCTTAGATGAACTATGGGGATTTCCCAAAATGAGGGGTACCTTGTTGGGGGTCCCTAGAATACAGATCATAATGTATTGGGGTCCCTTAGATGAGCTGTAGTCTGAAGTCCTCAAAAAGGGGTTATTATAGGGTTTAGGGATGTTTTTAGGAGGATTAATATAGGGCAGTATTCTGGGGGTTATTAAGCCAGGGAGAGGCTAGGAGTTTGGATTATAGCTCATATGGCAAGTTCCAAAGACCCCCTTTGTTTAGGGATCAAACAATTCCTTCTCATCCCCTAATAACAAATATTTAGTAGCCGTTTCGGATATGCCTACGGTGAGTCGGGCGGATGGTAATTATCACGGGGAGGGAGTTTCCTAAAACTCTGTAAACTCTTAAACCGTAGAACCATAAATCGTCAACCTCATGAACCATAAGCCCTTGACCCCAAACCCTAAACCCCACACCCTGTTGTCAGGACCAGAAGCCGTCACTGTGACAACTGGCGCCAAGCAAACCATGGGATGATCGAGCCTGAGAGAGGATTTGGCAGGCTTATAGTCCACCTTAAGCAGATAGAATATGGGATATATGGGCATCATATTATAATATACCCAACGCCACATTCTATCTACTTTTGGGGACTATAGGGCGTCGGGGTTTAAAGATCCATGGTTGTGGGGTTTCAGATTCGAAGGTCTGCTAGTGCCGTGGCTGTGCCCTGGTTGGCATCAGAGGGGGATCTCGTGCAGAGGCATTCAAACCAGAACAGCTCGCTTTCAACTTAGCCCAGCAGCAGTGTCCGCGCCCTCCCAGCCTTCGTGGTTTGGGCTTTGGGCTTTGGATTCCAACCCTAGCCCCTAAACCCTGAATGATTGAGCTTCTAGGGTTGAGGATTCGGGGCTAGAGGGCGGGGCTCGAGTTGGCAATCCTGAGCTTACATTGTCAGATGTTGGGCCAGAAGGCATGATCAAATTTGGGTTTAGGGTTTAGGGTTGTGAGGAAGTACCATCTTTAATTGCTGAACTTAAGGGTTCATGATGTATGCCCTAAACCCTAAACCCCAAACCCTAAACCCATACCCTAAACCCTATAAACCCTAACTGGAGACACTGGCAATGCTCTCACTCACCCGGCCTTCTTGCCCTGCGCCCGGTCGCGGTAGGTCGCCTTCAATGCGATAGCTTAGATACGGACGCCGCCCTTTAACAGTCCCTTAACCCGACTTAGGGTGTACCTGGACCCCAAAAGTAGGTTGTGGCATGTCTGCATGTGTATTCAGCTCAAACCTTACATCCTAGATCCCAAGGTCCAGTACCTTGTGCCCGACCACTACAAACTCTGATGGTCCAAGTAGACAGATACCGTTTGAATGCAGCCCAATACAGAAACATATGATAGCTGCAGGGTCAGATTGGGGAGATTGGAATTACCAAAACCTTGGACTAACACATAACTTCTCCTTCGTTTGGAGACTTTGAAAAACCATACTACGAATCTAGATGTTCACATTCTGAAGTGCGTCTAATGTTGGCGAGAGGAATATACCCTAAGCCCTAAACCTTTAAACCCCTAAACCCTAAACCTGTAGATAAAACAATGACCCGGAAGTGAAGGACATTTAGACCCGGCAAACCCTGACCCAGCCCAACAATCTAGACCGCACGCCCCTGCTAAGGACTCTAAACCCTAAAACTCTAAAAGCCTAAACCCTTAACCATACAACTAGAACTTGCAGCTCGATTGTTTGGTGACGCCAAGCCCGCAAAAGTTAGGACGAAGCCCCTACACCCCAAGCACTACAAACGCTTGCACTGTCTTTGGTTTAGGGTTCAGGGTTCAGAGAATAAGCCCCCAGGCTTTAATTCTGCGCCCAAGCCCTGGACCTTCCTACCCTAACCCTAAACCCGAAAGCTTAAACTCTAAACCAAAACCTGATGGCCTAGACCGTACTGCATAAACCCAGCTTCCATTCTTTTGTCAGGTTCTTTTCAATTTGATTCTCCATTGCTGGGACATATATCTCCATGTAGCCCCTACAGAAATCCTAAACCCTACGCCCAAAATCCTAAGCCCTGAACCCTAAACTCTACGTCCTAAACCCTGAACCCTAAGCCCTAAACCCTGCTCCCTAATCCCAAGCCAAACCCTAAACCCTAAACCCCTAAACCCCCAAACCCTAAACCCTAAACCCCCAAAGCCTAAACCCCTAAACCCCTAAACCCCTCAACCCTAACCCCCAAACCCTAAACCCCTCGGTGTCCTGGGAGGGCATGATCTCCAAAGCCCGACCGACTTTGCGGGTGCCGAAGACACAGTCCCAAAGACCACCAATGGAGCTGAAGGTGTAGTTACCTTAAGGGTATAGGGTTAAGTAAGGGTTTAAGGGTTCAGGGTTAAGTAAGGGTTTAAGGGTTTAGGGTTTAAGGTGCCTCAAGGGTTCAGGGTGAAGGGTTTGAGGGCTTAGGGTTAAGTAAGGGTTTCAGGGTTTAGGGTTTAAGGTGCCTCAAGGGTTTAGGGTGAAGGGTTTACGGGTTTAGGGTGTAAGGTGCCTGAAGGGCTTAGGTTGAAAGGTTCAAGGGCTAAGGGTTTAAGGACGTAGGGCTTATACCCTGAACCCTAAAGCCTAAACCCTAAGGTCCATCGGAGCTGAAGGTGTAGTTGCCTTAGATGTCTTTCATTGAAGCCTTGGAATGTTGGTAGAAGACGTACGCCTACGTGAACAGGGCATTAGGTTTTTAGGTGATTGTATAGGGTTTGGGGTTTAGGGTTTAGGGGTTTAGGGTTTAGGGTTTAGGTGATTGTATGGAAGGGCCTTAGAACTACCAAAAGATAAACAAGGCACTACAAAAGTCGTATACATGGCTAGACTACCGGCAATTCATGCTTCCACCAGAAAAGCGAGACAGAGAAGGGGCTCGTTGAGGGCTTTAATACCTTCAACCCTAAACCCTACACACCGAAATCCCTAAACCCTAAACTGTAAGGCTTTCAAGTTTGGCCTTCAGAACCCACAAACCTACAGATATAACTCGTAACTACTGCGAACACCGAGCCTTGACGCTCAGTGCTAAATCTTACATCGCCCCTCCCCTTCCTCATCTCCACTTACAGCGAATGCTCCTCTAACATGTAGTACTTTCTTGGGCACATTTATGATAAGCTCAATACGTTTTGTTAATCCTACACCCTTAACCCTACACCCCGTCAGATTATACCTCTATGACCCCCCCCAAGTTGAAGAGGCAAGTGGCATCCCTTGTGGCCTTCATGATGCCAGTCATGGTGGTGGGGCATCTGTGCGAACGGGAAGTACCTGAAGCGGGGTACTTAGGGCGTATGCAGATATAGCAGCTATTTTCAAGCAGCGTACGGACATGAAGTCTCAGGGCCATTCATCGAATTGAAACCAAGTTTCCGCAAGACCAAGTTCAGGGTTGAGGGTTCAAGGGTTTAGGGTGTAGGGTTTAAGGTTTAAGGGCTTAGCCGGGTTTAGTGTTTAGGGTTCAAAAATGGAATGCAAATGCTCAGAACGAGCCGTTCTTGGTCTTCCGAACAACTTCTGAATCTTCACCAGTGAAGCCCGCTGCGCCCCCAAAACCCTAAACCTGCACGTCTGTCTCTTTTCGAGCCCCAAAGCCTGAAGCCAAACAATTTAGGCATGTTGCAAGGTAGGCAGAAATCATGAGCTAACACTAGGGTTTAGGGCTTAGGGACACTAATGCACATATTATATAATGAGGATTATAGTATTTGGGGGGTCTATATTGGGGTCTCCAGTCTATGGAAAGTACCCTATATCCCTGATCCCGTTTTGGACTGACCACAGGCAGGAAGCATGACGCTTATTGAAGCTGCAGGAAGTGTCTTCTACTCTGACATTCAACACACACTCAAACCTCCCAACATCACAGGTTCTCCACGGCTGCGTCACGGGATGTTTAATATCCGTGGAGCCTCATATACCCTTGACCCATGAATCCCTGCGCTCTGCATCGAAAACCCTGGACCCCAACACTCTAAACCCTAAACCACCTTTAACCTAAACCCTAAACCCTAAACCCTAAGCACTTGATGTCTACACGTCACAACCTCTAGACACGCAACTCCTAACCCCCAAACCTACCTCAAACTGCAGGTAAGCCCCAGTTATAAGCCCCGACATCACCTGATACCGTTCGGTTACAAATGCAGGTATAGCCCTAAACCTTAAACGCAAAGCTCTAAACCGCGTGGCTTACAGTTGGGTTAGATCTTCTAAGCCCTGGGGGATGATGGGATGATGCCGAAAGGTTTCGTAATTGTGAAAATCATGTGAACCCCCCATATGCGGGTTATATCCTACACCCTAAAGCCTAAACTCTAAATCCTAAACCCTAAACGCTAAACCCTGTCCCTCTCCAACCCAGGACCCTAAGCCACGAAATCTAAAGCTTTACGGCAAGCCCCAAATTCCAAGCCTAAACTCCTGCTCTAACTCCTAAACCCCAAGCCCTAGCTCCTAAACCCTACCCTAAGCCCTGAATCCTAAACCCTAAACCCTAAACAGCTTCTTCCAACCCCAACTCTAGATGCTAAACCCTAAGCTCTAAACCCCTAAACCCCAAAACCCCTAAACTGTACACCTTGAACGGATTACCACCACCCAACCCTAAACCCTAAACCCTAAACCCCAAACCCTAAACCCTAAACCCTCATAACCGCCTCTGCAGTTGATGCGCCAAATTGAAGCCGCAGCTCACGCCGGAATGCTTCTCCTGTCTTCACAGAAACAGTTTTAGGGTTTAGGGGTTTAGGGGTTTGGGGTTTAAGGTTTAGGGTTTAGGGGTGTAGGGTTTAAGGTTTATGGGTTTAGGGGTTTAGGGTTTAGGGTTAGAGTGGGCTTCTCCTGTCTTAATGACCCTTCTCCTTTTAATGGCCTTCGTAATTAGGGTTTCATAGGGATTTATTCGGCTTTATTAAGAGTGGGTTCTTTGTTTGCAGTGCCTCTTTAGAGTTTACGGCTGAAGGTTTAGGCTTAAGCTTCAGGGTGATAGATTCCGGTCAAAATCAGTGTTCAAAGCGGTCTCTAGGAGATTTCGGGATAGCCATTTCGGATGAATCTAGATTTAGGGCTTACGCAGGTTTTGGGTTGAAGGGCTTAGGCTAGCGTTTGGGGTTCAGGGTATAGGTTTCAGGATTGCAGGCTGGCTGGGATCTTTTTGAGGGTCAATCGTGTACAATTCCATTCAACGAGTGCTTTACCTGTAGGACGGCGCTATGGCAGTATACAGTATATGCGGTAAAGCTAGGATGCACTTATATGGTGGTTTCTCAAGATATGGGTATCCTGGTGACGCCGGAAAATATCTAGGGGCTACAGAGAGATTACCAGGGGGTCTCCCTTAACAACCATGCTGCAGTATTTCTGTACAAATGCCATACCTCTCCCGTGCAATTATACGGACCTACCCAGTATCAGGGATCAAAGGCTCGGTGCAGCTTAGGATCATGCTTGCTTCGCTCAATCTCTAGCGGGCGCGCTTTGGCTGACTGGTTATAAGTGGGGAATGGAGGAATGGACCCCTATCGTAGCAACTATACCATAACACCCAAGACTGTACACATTTCCATTTTCTGGTCCGTTGCTTCCACAACTAGCAATTACAGCTTAGAGTTGCGTCGCTTATAGCAATCAGCTTTGGTTCCTACTGCCCTGGTTACGTTGAGCAGCATGAGGCTTGCTAAGCATGGGTTGAACCTACCCAAGCTGCAACTGCATGCCTTTCTTCTATGGCAGCCCTACAGCATCCCCAAGTCTGTAGCTGCTTCGAGAAGACACAGCCATTCTCATTCCTGGCGTTAGAGGTCTTGGAATGCCGTTAGTCTTTTCTTGTGCACGCTCACCTTCACGCCGCAACCGCCCTGCCCACCCTGTCGTGCCACATCATATGGGTTCCAGATTCCCAGGCATGCGTTGTACCTGTAGATGAATTAGAACTGAACCATAGTGACTGCCAGCTCAACCATTTTGCAGAGTCAGATAAACATCTTGAGCATTTGAGCCATTGTCTAAACTCCTAGCATCCCCCTTGATAACCCCTCTAGTAGTCCCCTATAGAATCTATAGAATCCCCTATATGACCTCCTTTAAGGAGTTCAGACTATAGCTCATTTTGGGAAGACCCAAGCCAGCCCCACATCTCCTCTGTTGTTCAGGAACTTCATTGAGTTGCCCAAGCATAAATGCATCAGCTATAATCTAAACTCCTAGTATCCCCCTTAAGAACCCGTATAGTAGTCCCCTATATAATCCCCTATATAGGCCCCTTTACGGAGTTTAGACTACAGCTCACATAGTAAAAAAGTCGTGGTCTCCTTATGATGGAAGCTCATGCTTGAATTCAGGGACAGCAACCCAGCCCTCTCCACCCCCTCCTTCCCACTCAACAACCACTTCTCCTGAGTTTATGACAAAGGCTTCGCACCCGAAATTTGAAACGAGGGAAGATTGTGGTAATCCCAACCCTCGGGCCTCCCTCTTTTTCACTTGACTGCTTCGGGGACGTTTAGGGCTACCATTAATCCTCGAAAAAGTAAAGTCTCGCAAATAGAAAGTGTACTGCTGCCACCCAGTAACAGTCGATAATCGGGGCACTTAATATTCTAGGCTTTAGAAAAATATATCATGATCATCATCGAACTGTCCCTGGGTGCGGGGCAGCATTCAACTAAGCCCCAAACCCTATACCCCCCTCAAGTAGATAGAATATGGGGTACATATTGCGATCTTATTTAATATGCCCAAAGCCATATTCGATCTACTTTAGGGAAACTATAATCCCTAAACCCTAAACCCTAGACCCTAAACCCTAAACTAAACCCTTTGGCTGTCCAGACTCTCGAAGATACGGAAGAGGTGAGAGAACCAAAAGGTCCCGCGGTCCAGGGGGAGGAGGGCCTGGTCAACTCGTATTTAGGGTTTAGGGTTTGCATAGGGGATATAGGTACGTACCCATTTGGGTAGATCAGGCTTATATTGGGATAATGGAAAATCAAATCGAAACTACTCTTTAGGGTTTAGGGTTTAGGCTGTAGGGTGCTGTCCCACAGAACCCAAGCACCCCAAAAATGGGGTTTAGGCCCCAGAAGGATTCAGATTCTAGCGTTTGGGACCCAAAACCTGTCTATTTGGGTACGTGCACTCTTAAGAGTTATGGAGCTCAAGGACATTTCTGTAGTATCGATATGGAGAGCAATACGGTGTCTTTAGCATGGTAACTTAACTCAGGCTCTTTGCCACACAAGACGTACATTGCTCTTGCCTCTGTTTTGCATGCAAAACAATGGTATACAGATATACATACGGTGGATAATAAGCATCCGCCATGACCTAGTATAGCATTGTGCCATATCTTGAAAGGTATACGGTACTTATTGTCATGCAGGTTATACAATATCCACCGTGTATATATATATATATATACATATGTATATATATATACATATACATGTTCCTACACACGCAGCATCCACTAGAACAACGCTAAATTGAAAGAGACATCTTGTCGGAACTCAAAGCGACGTCCGACCTTGCACGTGGTACCCTCCCCGCGGCCAATCTAACCCGAACCCCCAGAACCTCTGTGTTGACCATTATGTTAGTTTGGGGGGGGGTTAAGTCCCATGTGCCTCAACCATATGGCTCTGTTGCTGGGAGTTGGGTGCTCAGGGATTCAGGGTTCTGGTGCAAAGAAAATGGCTCCTCTGCCATAAAAAGAAATGGAAAGTACAGGTATGAAATCCTCCTTTGCTTCTCAAGTGAATCCAGAAGGCCTGTGCGCAGAAATGTCCCACCACAGCATTGCCGAAGTTGTCGAGCCAGTGATCGTCGTAGGTGTTGCGGGACAGTGGATGCTTTGCCCAGTGGTGATAACAGTGGATGTTGTCCCACAAGAATGGAACGACATGAAGCGCCCGATGCATCCAGTACATGCCGAAGGACATAAGGTAGTGGTTGGCCACGAGGCGAAGCGCACGCTCATGAAGAGGTGTGACCACACCTGTCGGAGCTGGGTAGTACCCCGGAATGGCATAGTAGAGCCCCACGTTAAATGCGAACTGGCTCAGCAAGGTCAGGCGGTCGTGGAAGAGGATGGTTTGCAGCTGTTCCATGTCGCGGCCGCAGAGATCCTTCTTCTCCTTGAGCGCATGCTCACTCGGTGGCTGGGTACGAAATCGTGGGAAGGAGAAGAACACAGCCTCCAGGTACGTGTTGTAGAGCCGGGTCACGGCGGCCTCTGGGCTCAAGGAACCTACCACGGGTTAATAGAGAAGAAGGGAACATTTATAGGGTTTAGGCCTTATGAACGGATTCTATAGGGATGATATTCCCTTATTCCCGACCATCGTGTTATGAGGTGTACAGTGATACTGGGCATCGTAGCAGTAGAATACGGGGCACAGCATCAACGGCAAGAATGAAAGCCACCCTAAACCAAACACGGTGAATCGTAATTTCCGTTCTCTTTGTCACTATTTCTTTACAGCTCTCCTATTTCCGGTTTGTGCTCTGCATGGGCTCAGGCGGCCTTTGTGCAAAGGAACGCGGCCAGCTCTTTCAGAGTCCAGGAGCCCGGAACGTTCACCTGGTGATTTGAGGCCCTGTCACTAGATGAAGCTATGTGACTAATATTCCTGGCGGGTAGAGCCCTTGAAGAATTTGGGGTCCACCCTAAACCCTAAACCCTAAACCCTAAACCGCGTAACATTTGGGGTAAGGGCAGATAGGGTCGCTCTAGTTGCGACTTTCGGCTGATCTAAGGCGCAAGTTTCTGAGGTGATGATTTTTCAGCGGCTTCATCGTTTGGAGGCTTTCAGAAATTAGGGATTTAGGGTTTAGGGTTTAGGGGTCCTTCTGGGAGCTCCGAAAACAGGGGAATATGGTATATTCGGGTCTATATTGGACACCGTCTCTTTATGGAATCCAAAGCCTAGATAGTGCTGCCGTTTGAAGAACTTGGAACCACCGCTCACAGTAACCTGGCACGCCCGTAACCGCGCGGAGGTCCAGGGCAATCTTAGCCCAACTATATCTGGCACGTATAACCCAATTGTGACCATACCCGGGGACTTAAGGGGCTTATTTTTTGGCCTTAAGTATATGTGGTTGTAATTTGGTTATAAGTACCCTAAACCTCCAAGTAGGGGCTATGTGGAATATGTAGATCTTTTCGGTTTAGCTACGGACCAGGGATCACCAGCGCCCGGAAAATAATCCTTCCTACAACCCGCCTTTCAGGAGTTTAGACCCTAAACTCTAAATCCTGAACCCTAAACCCTAAATCGTAAACCCTTAAGAGTTCATATAACCCTAAACCCTGAAGCCGGCCTTCTCCCCGGGAAGTAGGCAAGCTGCGGCCACCAGCGACCCCAAGCTACCTAGGAAGGTAAGGCCCTCTCCCAAAAAAAATCCCAAGTACCTATATAATAATATAGGGTTTAGGGTTTAGGGTTTGGCGTTTGGGGTTTAGGGTTTAAGGTCTAGGGTTCAGGGTTTAAGGTTTAGGGTTTGGGGTCTAGGGTTATAGGGGACCATATGACTAAATCATAATATAGCAGCCCTACTTTGAGCACATATGAATACTTAAAATCCTTTGGGTTTTATGGCTGCGCTCATCACAGCTCTTAATGCAATCTCTGTATATGTATAATAATACATATAAGCCCTAAGCCCTTCAGATACATAACCCTAAGCCCTAGACTTTATAGACATATATGGTAGTTTCCCAAAATAGAAGGACCCCAATATAGACCCCAATAAGCTCTAGTCTTTATTATTGGGACCCCCAAAAATGGTACCCCAAACTTTGGGAAACTCCCATATGTATATACATATGTGTATGTCGGGTTCAAGTTGTAGGGTTTCTTGAAAACAGGCGCCCTCTGGGATCCCATAGGACCTGCACAGGGATTCAAAACGTCATAGGATCCCCATATATCCAATATTCTATCTACTTAAGGGGGACTATACCCTAAACCCTAAACCCTATATTCTATCTACTTAAGGGGCCTGGTAACGATATACTTGTCCCCAAGGGTCCAAGGACTCAAATAATAGGGTTCCTTTGAAGGGGGTTATACGGGGTTCGAGGAGGATATATAGGAATATATGGGGGCTTTATAAGGGTGTATAGGACCCAAATAATAAGGCTTTAGGGCCCAAATACTATACTCTGAATGGTATTTGGGATTTAAAGCCCTGGTATTTGGGTTCTCGGACCCGTACGGTGTAGGTAACCCAAGTATCCCCTAAGATGGTTCTGATTGGGCTATAAGTCATAAGTACCAGCAATAATCATGTTATAACTACTTTGAACCTGCAGGCATACTCAAGAAAACCCTAAACTCTCATCCCTCTACTCTCAACCCTGAATGCCTGAACCTTAAACCCTAAACCCCTAGGTTTGGGCATACCCATTGCCTGCACAACTTTGGAGATGTAAGGGTTTGGGTTGTTGGATTGAAGGTTTTAAGGAGGGTGAAAGCTGCTTTGCAGGAGTCTAAGGTTTAAGCTTTAGGGGCTTAGGGTTTAGGAGTTCAGGGTTTAGGGTTTAGGGGTTGAGGGGTTTAAGGTTTAAGGTTTAGGGTTTAGGGGTTTGGCTTTGGCTGAATATACTAGAAATATACCTACCAAGGTCCTTGTATTCCTGCTATATTCCTACTGTATTCTTGGGGTTCCTATTTCATTCCCTTTAGTTACGGACTTACTTGGGGGATTCTAGGTCCTCAGGATTCAGTCCCCGCTATGGCCGCATACTTAAACACCTTAGGGTTTAGGGTTTAGGGTGGTTTGAGTTGTCCAGCTGCGTGCGGGGCGTATGTACAGTTGCATATGGGGAAATGTAGCTTCAGTTTCAGAGGATAAACAATGAATTCTTGAAGCCCTTATGGACGGTGTATCCGTAGGCTCTTAATCCCACGTCATGCTACCATGCCTAAACCCCAAACTCTAAAAATGCCTCAGGCCCCCAAACCATCTTCCATCAACTTGCAACCCAGCTGCCAAGCTCCAGAAGGGTCAAAGACCAGTCGCCACTCCTTACAGAGTGCACCATGCCAGGAGAGCGTTGAAAGCCCCAAACCTCTTAACTCGCTATGGCTTCCCTTTTGGGGCATTGCGCCTAAAGTGTAAACCCCAAACCCAATAGATTTCGGCTCCACATCTTCAAAGTTTAGGGCTTATGGGGGTTCCTTGGTGGATCTTGCTTTCTGCAGCAGCTGTGATCGGATCCAGTAGTTGCTGGAATCAAGCCCAAACGTGAAACACCCCAGGTTTTCTGTAGGGAAGTAAGGGGGTTAGGGTCTAAGGTCTAGGATTTAAGGTAAGGAATACAGGAATGTGGGTTATAGGGACTGGGACCCAGGTTTACCTGGGGACTACTCTAGCAAGTCCCTCCTCCATTCCCTGCTAGCCTCCCTGTCACAGCCCATCAAGCTCTCTGGGGAACCTTGTTTCATGTTTTTGGAGGGCACTGACCAGGGTCAAAGTACCCAAAGAACTGCTTCGACGCTTAGGCCTAAGCCCTCATCCCCAAACCCCAGTCCCAAATCCCAAGACTACAAGCCCGAAATCATGAACCCTAAACCCTAAACCCTAATCCCCAAACCCTGAACGCCTTAAGCCTAAACCCTAAACCCAAGGCTCAGCAGTAAAGAGGAGAAGTGGTGGCGAAAGCTCAGCTTCTCGGATGGGTACTCCAAGACGTACTCCATCTCCTAGGGTTTAGGGTTTAGGATTTAGGGTTCTGATCCCAGACCCCCTAAAGGATCCAAAAAGGGATCTCCCAGTGGTCCCCTAGTTTGCGGCAGGGGGGCCCATTGTTGGATCCTCTACGGGTTCTGGGTGATAGGGTTGTGAAGACCCCATGTCCGTGGGACATGGTTCAGGTTTAGGGTGTTACTGCCATCACATGCGCACATCGATTCTTTCAAACCGACATCTCAGAATGAGGTCCTGCATTCAATATCTGGTAGGCAACCCTAAACCCTAAACCCTAAACCCCTAAACCCGACATACCAACCCTGAACCCCAAACCCTAAACCCTGATAGGAACATCTCCCTTAAGTTGAAGCTTGGAAGGTAAAGGCAGGTTGTGTGCGTTTCGCAAAATCCTTGGAGGACACCCCGTTACTTAGGACCCAGAACACAGGTAGGTAGAGGCTTGAAGGAATATGGTAGTTTCCATTATGAGGGGAACCCCAATACAGACCGCGACGTACTATGAGGCTAATTTGGGAGATTCCCTTAAAGAGGTATTCTTATTTGGGAAATCCCAATATGTCGCAAGCAGGAGCTTTGGAAGAACCTACGTTACGTCGGTTTTCTGGCGCGTAGCACCTGAAGCTTTATAGGGTTTAGGGTGCAGGCTTGAGGCTAAGCCCTCAAATCCTAAACGCGGAATGCTCACCCTAGACGGTTGGTCCTTCGACTGTCCGGCCATGCTTACTGCAGCAGCGGGGATCCAAAGAGGGCACACGCGAGAGTTGCTTGATGCAGGGAAAGCTTCCGAGACGAAAGGTGAAGGGTTTAGGGTTAAGGGCTTGGGGTTTAGGGTTTAGGGCTTAGGGTTTAGGGTTTAGGGCTTAGGGTTTAGGGTTTAGGGCTTAGGGTTTAGGGCTTAGGGTTTGAAGGTTCAGGGTTGGTTTCATAGGGGCCGGGGTTCTTTAGAAGGGGCTAGACAGGGTTACTGCAGAGGTTTAGGAAGCCCACGGAAAACCATATGAAAAATGAAACGGAGACTTGGGACTTATAAAAGTATTCGAACTTTAAGGCTTGCGGTGTGAAGTTTCGGACTGACAGTGTAACGTTCGGGGGTCTGATTGGTTTCAAAGGTCAAAAGTCACATGCTCAGCGACACAGTCTAGGCATCCCTATCCAAGTGTAGCCGGCCGCACCAGCAAAGCGGCGAAGCGTCTGTAGAGGGGCCCATTCTTAGCGCCTTTGGAAGTAAGTTCAGGGTTTAGGAGTTGTGGGTTTAGCTATGGTTTATGTTGGGTCCTGCCCACCCGTTAACAATTTTGAAAGGGGTCATGTTAAGGGGCCAATATAGATATATCAACGATATCATTATCCAATTATTAATGAGTGGGGCAGTACCCAAGGTTTATGGCTTAGCGGCTCAGAGTTCAGAACGTTGGTGCAGTTTTAACGGTATACTGCTCAGTTGTAATGTGATCCATAGTCTAAACTCCTAGCATCCCCCTTGATTATGGCTATGAAGCTCCCCTGTAAACCCGTATATAACCCTCTTTAAGGAGTTTAGACCCTAAACCCTAATCCCTAAATCCTAAACCCTGTATAGCCCCCTTTTAAAGCTGGTGTAAGGTCGGGGGAAGGGGTGCTGTCAGAGGCTCAAGGATTGAAGCATCATCCCATACAGTGGGGCGGGGAGGTGTTTTGATGTACGACAGGGAAATTAGGGTTTATAAGGTTTAGGGTTCAGGGTTTAGGGGATTGGGGTTTAGGGTTTAGGGTTTAGGGTTTAGGGGATTTACGACTTGGGGTAAATGCTTGGGCTTCAGCAAAGGCTTCCTCGCGGCTTCTTCCCTAGCGCTCTTTGGACTGATAGATGCAGGAGCCTAAAGAAGGAGAAGAGGAATTGCGAACTCCAATATAAACCCTTTTATAATATAGTAGTGTCCATTTTCTTTTCCATTATCCCCTATATCCCATTATACTATACTAGTTTCCATATTCTTGATACTATGCTACAGTGACGTTGATGTCAATTTCAAACTTTTGCGCTGCCCCCTTTTCGGGGCAGCCATTGCTTCCATCTGCACCAAACCTTGGACTCAAAAAAGTGACCAAGAGGTAATGTAGGGGCCAAAGTATAACTATTGTAGGATACACCAAATAAACCTCAACATGACAATGGCAAAGGTTCATAGTTATTGAGGTCATGAAAGCACGCTGGGGAGCAGGGAGTACCTTTGGCGAGGCAAGTAGAGTCCTAGAAAATGAGTCGGCCGATCATCAGGACCCATTTCACTACTGTGCGATGATAGCCCTTGGCGTCAACTATTGCTTCTTGCCTAGTACTTTGTTCCGAGTAATTCCTGCCCCCACCCAAAGCCCTACAGGCTGTTACACCTGGTTTGGGCCGTACCCGAGTAGTATATACCCATGGTTGGATTACGAACAGTATTTTCAATCCAGACCAATGTTCTCACGACGGTCTTGAAAAATCCCCTTATCAGAGTTTACGGTTTGGGGTTTAGGGTTTGGAGTTCAGGGTTGGGGGTTTGGCGTTTACTGCCATAAGCCAAACGTAAAGCTGCCCACCTGTTGTTCGCCTAGGCGAACTACGAAGGCAAGCAGATATTTGCTATGCTCACGCCCTAAGCGCCAAACCTTAAATCCTAAAGCCTAAACCCTAAAGCCCCAAACCCTAAACGCTAAACCCTAAAACCCAAAACCCTAAAGCCCTAAACCTGTTTGCATTTTTGCATCAACAGCCCTAGGCCTGAACCTCAGACTCTTCCTCTAACCAACATGGAACACCAACAACGGTGCTGGGTTTAGCGGGCCGTTTAGGGTTTATGAGCGGTTTAGGGTTTAGGGTTTCCTGTTACGTGGGGGAAGGAAGGCATCAATTCAACCTCAATTCCAAATTAGCTCAAGATATGAACAAGCCCTAGAAGCCCAGTTACCTATATAATGGGTTCCTGTCCTTAAGTCCCTATATAACTTTATACTATCTATAACCCAAGGACCTACTATATGGGTACCTGGACTTCTAGGGAAGAGATCACCAATGTAACCCATGTCCTGTAGAGTGCTGCAGTTCAGGCGAGGAAGAAGATGACTACTGCGAGGCCCGTTGAAAGCTAGAACCACCATGGGCTATTAGACCCTAAAATTCCCTAGTAGGACCCTACTAAGGGTAGATTGAGGTACCCTTAAGGTCTAATAGCCCATAGTAGAACCTTCGGAGCCCCATGCAGAACCTAGAGGCTCCCCGACACACATGTTTGGTTGCCAAATGCAAAGAGAAAGTAACCCCAGGGTCTAAGGTTTTGGGTCTAGGGTTAAGGGTTTAGGGTTTGGGTTTAGGGTTGTGGGTTTAGGGTTTTGGGTCGAGGGTTGAGGAAGTTAACTTACCCATTCAGATTGCAAAGCCCGCCACGCAGAGAGGTCCGATAACCTTGGGGTTTTTGCGGCATTGGGGAGACATGCTCACTTGGAGGTCCAGGGGGCAAACGGTACCCCAATTTACTTGAGGTTTAGGGTTTGACATTTGAGGGTTCTAGAGTTCAGGGCAACTGTAACCTACCTACCTGCCTTGAACCTCCAAGCAAGGGTGAGGGTGGCGCAAGGCTAATTACCCTACATCCTAAATGAATTGGTTACAAGCATTTGCCTCGAAACCTCCAAGTGAGGTTAACGCTGGTGCAAGGTGTGGCGTGGTAACCCCCCAATGCTGTATATTCCGTATAGTAGTCCAGAGATATACCCTAAACCCTAAACTCGCTGGTGCTTAGCTGGGAATAGGGTAATATATTCCATATGTAATATATTCTCTTCTGAGCTACTAACCCCCAGTAAGTAAACATTGTTGGTGGCGTCCTCCGAACACTTATAACCTTGATTGGCAGTTTGATGCCGAGGGACGCTTCATACTACTAGATCTAAAAGTCTGAAACTCCTATGGGGCTTTATAGGGTTCCTATTGTGGCCTTATGAAGGGGGATGCTAGGAGTTTACGTAAACTATAGCTCACTTGGCTTTCATAAGTAGCTTACAATGAGGCTACAAGCAGGCCAACCCCGACTAGGGGATTTGGAGCCTATGTATGACTTACTTACCAAGTGCCCTAGACCCTTAACCCTAAACCTTGACCCTAAACCCTAAACCCTGAACCCCAAACCCTAAACCCTAAACCCCAAACCCTAAATCCTAAACCCTAAACCCTAGGTTGTATCGCAGGCCTGGGGTCATGCTATGCAGTCCATGAAAAGCAGGCGCAGGTCAGGGTATAGCTTCGCTAGATGCCGAGGCAGAATCTGGGTTTAGGGTTTAGGACTTGGGGCTTAGGACTTAGGGCTTAGGATTTGGGGTTTAGGGCTTAGGGTTTAGGATTCAGGTTTTAGGGTTTAGGTTTGAGGTTTCCGGGCTTAAGGTTTAGGATTTAGGACTTCGGGTTTAGAATTGAGGGTTCTCACGGTTGAACCAAGTAAGATCATTCTGACCCAGAAGGAGGACTTGATCCTCCTTTACATTGGGGTTCGTAGTATCCCCACTCAAAATACCCCTACAGTCAAAATACCCCTAAACCCAAAACCTTGCACCGTAAGCCGCGGTACTTGTATAGGAATTGACAATCAGAAGGAAGATGGACATGAAATGAAAAACTGGTACAACTTTTCCCTACTTGGAGGTTCATGGGTAATGAAGACCCATAAGACCCTAAAGCCTGAACCTCAAACTCTAGGCCTCAAGCGGCCCCTCATGAGGCCATATCAATACAGTCATAGCTAGGGTATGATTAAGCAAGGGTTTAGGAGTTAGGATTTAAGGAATAACCATAACTAGGGCATGACTAACCCGTAGATCCCAATAACGACCAAAAGCACTTTAATGGGAACCCCAAACAAGGAAACCCCGAGACTATAGTAGGAATATAAATCGGAATGTAAGGACCCTGGTAGGTATATTCCTATTATATTCCTCCGATATGCTTGGGGTGCCCCTGCTTGGGGTTCCCATCAAATTCCCTTTAATCATGTAACTGCGTACAACACAGTCTCCATAAAGTCTCCATAACTCCAAAACCCGCAGACCCTGAAGCTTCAACCCCAAGCTGAATCCCTCGAAGCCCTTATAAGCCTTTGTAAGCACTAAGCCCTGATAAGCCTCAATAAGCCCTGATAGTTATAGTTCTCAATAATCATGAACAAATCCCAAAACCCTAACCCAAAGTCCTAACCCCCAGCCATGAACCCTAAATCCTAAACCCTTAGACCTTGAACCCTAAACCCTACGCCCTAAACCCTAAGTTCTAAACCCTAAACTCTAAACCCTAGATCCTGAACCCCAAACCCCAAACC
>CAJNIZ010028535.1:0-28042 GCA_905231905.1 Symbiodinium pilosum | reverse complement strand
AACCATATTATAAGTATTATCCACCTGTTACTGAGGGGGGGCAGTACTGAATAGAAACCTTTATACAGGGTTTAGCGGACCCCAAAAAAAACTCCGACAATCCCGTTCTCTCGGGATTCCCATATAGTGCCCGGGGCTATGAACTGTTTCAGCTGTAGGGGCGGTTCTGCGAAGGTGTCAAAACTGGCTCATCAGTTTGGGTACGTCCTTGGGGGACTGGAAAGGAGTACGCACCCAAGGTTGATAGACAAGATTTCGTATGATCCTTAGTACGTAATTGTTCTTTTTAGAGTTTGCTTGTGCTAGCCCTTATTTCTATAAGCCATGTAATAACCGCAGTTATCCAGTCATCCCCATCATGAACCTCCTTACTACGCCCCCCTGACCCTCCGGTAGGGTTTAGAGGTCTTAGGTTTCCGTATTCTTGTTAACGTGTGCATATGGTTTCGGGCTTCGGGTTTCACCCCAAGCCAAACCCTAACCGCAGAACCCTAAACCCTAAACCCAAGTCAAACGCTAACCCCAGACCCCTGAAGCCTAAACCCCACATGCCAAACCCCTCACCCTAAACCCCTCACCCTAAGTGGGGCTTTCGCAAAATTAGGGGTAGCTTTTTGGGGGTCCCTATAATAGATATGTTAATACTATGGGGTCTATATTGGGGTCCCTTTGTCTTGGGAAACTACTAAATCCCCGACCTTGTCATCCTTCAAGGTACAACCTGAACCCAACAGCGAGCAAAATTGTGCCCCAAAGCTCAGAATAGCAGCCCACAAGACCTTCATTCTACAAATTTGTAGATTTGTGGAGTCCACGTACCTCGAAGAAGCAAAGTGCAGGCCCCTGATCAAATAGATAGGGGATATTCAGAAGGCTGTATTTGTTCAAGGCCAGGCGGTTCTTCTGGGATGTACATCAGCACTACTTTCAACATCTCATCCGTAACCTCAATACCAGAGTCATTCTGTGTCCCGGCAGCGCTCCGGCGTAGGGCTGAGTTGCTCGCCCCTGTTCGGGCTGCTGCTGAAGAGTCAGACTGCGCCACCGAGGGGTGGCCCAGGCGTGGCCAGACACCGACGACGATATCGAGACCTCGATGTACTCCGGAGTACATGAAGCAGAGCCGCTGCTCTTGGCCATTGCCGTCCACATGCGGGCAGTATTTTATTTGGCCAAAAAAACGCCACTCACTTGTGATCATGTGCCCGGCATTCCTGCCGCCTCTGCCCTCTCTGGGACCTCCAGGTGATCGGGCTGCTCAGCACGCGCTCTGGGTGTGAAGTTCTCTTACAGCATCCCTCTATGTATTGCCAGAGATCGTTTATTGCAAGCAGCAGTAATGTGCAACATATAAAGACCTAAACCCTGAACTGTGAGCATTGAACCCTGAAACCCTGCAAGCCCCAATCCTTACCCAGGTTTAAACCGTACACCCCAAATCAATCAAAGTCTAGTCTAAACTTTTATATCAAGGTTTAGGGGTCTACAGTTTAGGGCCCCTACTCCAAACAAAAGCCATTAGACATATAGCACATATACACTTTATATTGGGGTTTGGGGGTTTAGCGGTTGAGGGCCCATACCCCAAACCCTGAAAATCCTGAAGCTCAGGCCAGGCATGGCTGAGGGTTCAAGGACTTCCAAAAAGTTGCTAACTAAGCTTAGGGTTTATAGGGTTCTGGCTTTAGGGTTTCGGGTTTGCAGTTTAGGGTTTAGGGGGTGTAGGCGCCCAAATTTACACTTATCATGGTGCCTAGAATGGGGTCATAAGCTCACGGTTCCCTGTGACAGGAGCACTCAAAGCGTCAAGTGCACTTCCAGCATCTTGCGCGCAAGGGAGTGTGGAAAGGAACATGAAAACAGAGATAAGGTGAAGTTCCTAGGGGTTTGAGGAGGAGGGGGTGGAGGAAACTCAGGTACTCAAAGCCCTGAACCTTAAACCTAAACTTCATAAACCCTAAACACTAAACCCCAGACCCTACACCCTAAACGCTAGACCTTAAAACTTTAAACCCTAAACCCTAGACCCTAAACCTTAAAGGCTAGACCAGGAAGGTTGCGGGATGATTCTAGGAATCCACCTGCTGGCTGTCTTGTCTCCAGGGTTGAGACCTTGGGTTGTTAAACTAAGGATAACATGACGGGCTTCGGGTTTAGGGTAGGGGTTTAGGGATTTAAGGGTCTAGGGGCTTAGGGATTTAGGGATTCGGGTTTAGGGTTTCTTGTTGAGGGATTCGTGTTCAGGGCTTTGGGATTAGGAGTTGGGGAATAGGGGTTCGGGTTTAGGGATCAGGGGTCAGCTAGGTGCCGCACTAAACCCTTTGTCCCCTTTTAATTTTGGTTTTCTTTATTACAGCTGCACATTAGGAAAAAAAGTATCCTCATTATTAATGGGTTGTGAAGACAACCTTTTTATTCTGATTATTGCTTTAGAGCTTGTGGGTGCCTACTATTATTGTGGTTCTCGTTGTTATTGTTGTGCTACTATCTGGTGATTGTACATATGGTTATTTTGATTTGTTTGGTGCACTTTGTTACGCAGCTTAAGAGACCATTCACTAAGACCATGGCTAGTCGCTTCACGTGCAAACCAACCAGGCGCAAGTCCGCTCTGCCATGAATCAAGATGCTACTGTATATACTACATCTTGACAGTGTCCTCCAGCCATCAGGGACTATCAGCAGTCTTTATGGTTCATGACTAGCATTATCTACATGAGTTGTCGTTGGCATTGTGTCTGAGAATGCCCCATAATCTACATTGCGATCGTTTCTGGACTGCGACACCAACAAACTGTGCCCTGAGTCACGGGAGAAATAGTTGGTAGAAGTATGCCCTGGGGCTTCACAAAACAGAGTCTCTTCTTCTGGGGGAGGCGCCAGAGTTTTGACGGCCGTACTTCTTGTGGATGTCCTACCGCTGCTCTTGCCCCCATCCACCGACTTCTGAAATATCCATCTCGGCAGCTCTGATAACAGTCCTTTGCAGGCGCATGTTAGACGAGAAAATCTGCAATTTGCAATCAAGTCGGCTCATGCGCGTGAGTAAGCCATACGTTCAGCAAGACAACCCTAAGCGTTCAAAGCACGAAAAATAATTCCTAGGCCCTACCCAAAAGCTCCTCCAAATTATTACTATTGCTCTTAGTATTACTATTAATATTATTGTTATTACTACTATTATTACGATTGCTATTATTATGACTATTATGAATTTCACTAGCAAAACAATGAGAATCAAACATTTCCCCGGATCTGGCTCAACTACTGGTTGTTGGTTCCAGGGTTACTGCAGACCCATGATTAATCAACCCCCTTGTTTAAGGACCTTAACAGTAGCGTTTAGGGGCTTAGGATCCCTATTATAATACCTATTAAGGGGAAGGGGGTTTATCAATCATGGGCCTGGGTTGGGGTTTACTGTTGGCTTGCTGGTGGTTTGCGTATCATACGGTCCCTAGACATTGAATCGAGAACCATCATGCTCCACACCTTTAATTGGTTGAAGGTTTAGGGCTTAGGATTCTCAACTTCTGCCGCGGGCAAAACGCAATGGCCTCATATAGATATCTGTGTACGTATATGCACATATATAAGTCACATACATATACCTATACATACCTATGCATAACCATATAGATGTATGCATACACAAACTACAGATGTGGCTTACATGTCGCTTAACTGTATGCTTTGCCACCACTCTGGGCCCCGCAACCTCCAGAAATTGCAATATTTCGGGTGTCCTACCCAGACCAGTGTTGTAGGGTGGTACTAGGGGTTATATAGGGATAATGGAGAAGAAAATGGAAACTACTATTTAGGTTTTAGGGTTTAGGCTCCAGACTAGTAATCCCCTAGTTTCCCCAATGTAATAATGGGTTCATATTAAGGGGGGAGTTCCATTTTGGGGATCCTTTAGTGGGGTCTGGGGAACTGGTGCCAGCTGTCCTCCATTCACCTTCTCATCCCTAAAGAGTCCTAAAAACTGTTCAGGGGGCTGATATAGGGATAATGGAACACAACATGGACACTACAAGGTTATTACAATAGGGTATATATATATATATATTGGGGTGATGTAGGGGGACATATTGTTAGTAGTCTTAGTGCCCTTTATCTTCCTATATGGGTTGTTCAATGGGACCCTAATTTTGAGAACTACCCATATAACCCCGTATAGCCCCTACAATCGACATTCAGTCCGTGCAATCCCCTGTCTAGGGACCTCTTAAAGCGATTTTCCGAGGACAGCTGTGAAGCATTCCATCAATTCCCTGTGTGATGATGCCGCGAAGGCAACTTCATTGCATCTATCAGCAGAGACTTCTTAAACTTACGTGTGGCTAGTAGGAAATGAAGAAATGGATCTCTAGAGTAGTTACTTGACCTTTGGTAGTGGCTCTGTACTCTTGTTTCATTCCCTACTAACCACCAGTAGATCAAACGAGCCTAAAACAGTCAAGCGACGTGTCTGGAAGTATGGGCTTAAGTACACCCTCGCCCCATCTTCAATACATGCTGAACACTACAAGGTTCCTGAATTTTTTTTGTTAATTTCTGTTACCTAGAATCCTAATATTTAGCTGAAATGTTCATTTCTACTGGGGTTCCAAATCCCTTAGAGAACAACCATGGGGCTCAACGTCTAAGGTTTTTTGGGGTTCAGGGTTGCCTACTAAAAGCTCCCCTACAGTCCCCCCAAACTAACATGGAAACCCTAGGGTCCCTTTAAAGGGGTATATAGGGTTATATAGGGAATATATTTGGGGTATAGGTTGGGTTACACTCCCCCAAACTAACATGGAAACCCATATAGCCCCATTTTAGAGGGACTGTAGTCTTTGTAGGGCCCTTTTTGGGTTTCCATGTTAGTTTCCGGGAGTGTACAGTCTATAATGAGCAATTACATTGACGCCAGTTGGAGCGCAAGGGCAAGGATTGGCTTTGACCCAGCCCAGCGCAAAGCGCGACAGAGATCAGGGCTGTAGAGTTTCCATCAACATGATTGACTTCGAGAGAATACAGCGTGGAGCTAAGAGACTGCAAGCAGAGACCGCATAGCTTATACCCTGAGTAATGTTGTAGCCTCCATATGCTAGCTTCCCAAACAAGGGGACCCCAATATAGACCCCAAAATACTATTATCCTTATTCTGGGGACCCACACAAATGTACCCCCAATTTTGGGAAACCCCATATACATTTTCCAGTAGATCTGCACATAATCCTTTTCACAGGAGCTCTGGAAACCCTTGCAAGCCATGCAAGTATAAAGCACGAGCGTTCAACGCGCCTGAAGGTCGGCAAGATTCCGTCAAGCCTGAACAACCAAATTTAGCATCAACAACAACAATTCTGGGATGACCCATACGTCCACAGCTCACCCTTGTCAGTCAGCGCAAAACGTGCCCACAACTTACACCCCCTCGCAGACTAGGAACATATGTTCGAATCTTATTATGAGAACGTAAATCTCTCAGAGGGCAAACCGACATACCTAGATCAGGTATTGCTTTTTGTTTATGAGGCATTGGAATCTGTACCTGAAATCCTCAGATTGGGATAATGGTACCTTTGCCCGGAGGCTTGTGGTGCAGGGTGCAATGTAGAGGCCAGAATAACTGCCGGTATTTGGCGCGCAGAAAGGCCCTCAAAAAGACTGTAGTACCTAGACCTCAATACGCAAACCCCCTTTTTAGGATACCTAACTTTATGTTTTGTATCTTCTAGCTATACACAAAGTTAGGTACCCTAAAATTGGAGTAGGGTATTGAGGCCTAGGTATGGCATACCGGCATACCAAAAAATCCAATTACCATTATTCGGGCCCCTACACTAGGTTTATGATATGTAGACATGTAATGTCAGGGCCGAAAGAAGTACCAAGGTTGTGACTTCATTTTCATTCAGTTCTGATACAGTGTACCTCAACAAGACATTCATCAGACTAGGCCCCTGTCTTACAAACTCTAGTATATTCCCGTTTAATCTCATTTTTTACTGTGATTGTTTACGATATTTCGGGAAGGGTACAAACGGTAGAGTGTTCGGATTTATACGCCTCTAGGTTGGGATGTGTGTGTAGGATCGGCACCCAAATTGCTGAAGACGACTGTGCGAGGAGCGTGCCTTTCGCGAGCTCCACGGGACGGCATCAGAGGCTGGGGCCTGGGTGGGGTCAGACAAGAAAACATTGGGTAGGAAAGGGTGTCCAGGGATACTGGTGTTGGGAGCCCTAGGATAGTGTTACAATCCGTCTGCTGGGTATCTTGGGGTTACAATGGTTATAATGGAAAAGAAAATGGAAACCACCATCACAATAGTATATTTGGGTTCCACGCCGTTGAGCTGTGCAGAATTTGCTAGGGTATTTACGCTCATTGAAGGTAGCTCGCACAAGATCTTGTACCACCTAAGATCCCCGCAGTACTGCAATTCCTAGGGTCCTTAGCGTTGCGCTAAACCCTAAACCCTAAACCCATTTAGAGTGGTGCAAGATTTGCTCTTTCCGCGGTCCCAAATGGGTCCATGCAGGGATATACTGGGTTGTTGTTCAGGAACTTACTATATTGGGGAAACCCACAGTACGTTTTGGTATATATACCCATCTTACGGTACCCTAAACCCTATATACTATATATATATATACGCCCTATACATACCCATTATGGTAACTTAATTTAAGTTCCTTCACAGCAACCCAGTCAACCCTAAACCCTATGCACCTCGGCCCAAAGGTTTCCAGCTTTCCAACAGAACTACTCTTGGGATATACCACCCCATTCTGTGCTATCTAATTGGTGTACGGAGGTCTCCAGGGGAATCTGATGGGCGATCTTTTGGGAGTACCGTACCTGAACCTCAGAAGCATGTACAACATTTGCCTTTGTTTTTAGGGCTTTTGGGCTATTATTTTACCTACTTTTGGGTCCAGGTAAGCAATACTATACAGCTACACAGACCCTTTGGAAAGATCAGCATGGTGTGCGGGCAGCCACCCCGCGTATGATAGGCTTCTTCTATAGTCCCTATATAATGTGTTCTTTTATTCCCTACTATATGATCATTATGTACTTTGGACCTTCATGGCCCTCTGGCAAGTATGTGGCTAAGAGGACCCTCAGATATATGAGACATAGTCAAAACTCCTACCTGAACCCCAGAAGTATGTAGAATGATGGCCTTTGGGGGCAGGTTTTTAGGGGTCTAGGGCTATCATTCTACCTACTTTTGGGTCCAGGTAGTATCGCCCCTAATATCCCCTAGATATCCACTAGAATAGCCCAGAACATATTTTAGTATGTGACCACCCTTTCAGGAGTTTAGACTATAAGGCTTAGACAAGAATGGCCTCATCTGGTCTCAGCCTTCTGGGAGTTGCTTGCCGCAGGGCCAGGGTCTGAAAACGAAAATGCATTACCGAAATGTATGCGGCCTACGACGACGCCAATTCAATCGCAAAGAAGCCTGCACCCGGAAGTGTAAGTATCCTTGGGAATCCCACACAGCCCGATGAAGGACATGCAGGGCCCAGAGTAGGTATCATTTGTAGGCCTGGAGCCCCAGGGTCGGTATGTACAAGCTAGCAGCCAATAGCGAAATCCTTCCAAAGACGGTCTGCGGAGGGCCACAATCGCATTGATATTGACGCCCTAAATACTCTAAGACCTGAACCCGAATTAGGATAAACGGTTCAGCGTTCCCCTGAGCTCCCAACCCGTAATCCTAAACTCTGAAGACGACGTTAGGACCATGCCACGTGCAAGCTCGAAAGAGCAGCATGGCTTTCTACAGAATCCGTTCTGGGCCCAACGTGTATGTATGTACATGCGCCCTGGGGCTTGAGAGTCTGTGTTTCGTTTCCATTTGACTCGCCATTCTTAGGTACCCCAAGACCTACCCTAAACCTCTAAAACACTGAAACCCTAAAGCCCTGAACACTACACCTTTAATCTATAGGCTGACTTTCGAGCTCTGATTCTCCAGGAGCATCGCTCTGTTCACCAAAAGCGTGCCGAGGGCCACAAATCAGAGGCCAGCTCTGGGATATAGGGCTTAGGGTTTAAGGCTTAAGGTTTGACGTGTGTATTATCAAGCTGTACGTAAGTGGGGTTACGGGTACGGCTTAGAGTAGACGTGGCAGTTTCTAAACATAGCGGCGTTCGGATCCTTTAGGGAGGGGTTAGTAGGATTTGACAAAGAGATAAAATGGTAACCCTAAACCCTAAACCCAACCTTATGGGTTGAGACATCCTCGCATCATCAACGACGTCACTGTCAGCATCAGCAACAATACCCACATTGGAGCTTTCTCGCAGGAGCTGGGGACATGTAGCAGCTTCGAATAGAGCTATAGTTGGCGTAGTTGCAGTTGCACTCCTCCGAAGAAGAACTCAGCAGGGTCAAAGCAAATTCTATACCATAGTTTGCATAAACTGGGGAACTCCAGTATAGACCCCAACATACTAGAATCCTCAATATAGGGGCCCAAGAGGTTCCCTTGTTTAGGGAAACCCCCATATGGGTGCTAAGCTCTAAAGACTAGATCCCATACCCAAAACCCTGGCCAACACCTTTCATTTCTTGTCATACATCTGGACCTTAAAAACAACAATTTTATGTGTCCAAAACCGACAAAATTCAGCCTAAGAGTCTTTTGTTCTACAAATTGTTGGATTCCCGCCAGGGGGTTCTGGGCTTCGTCGGGCAACTGTTTTTTGATTGTAGCCTATTGGGTGGAACCTTTTGTGGTCCGGCCCTTTTTCTGGGTGATAGAGGGGTAGGATTGAAGGTGTAGGGCCCAGGGTTCTGGGTTTAAGGTTTAGGGTTTTACTAAGCCCAATTGCCCAGACTAACAGGTTTATAAGCCCCAAAACCTTGAATTATGGTATTCCAATGGTCAGTCAGCCAGGTTTGGGGTCCTTGCACGTCCCTGCCTTTGGAGGGTCAGGGAGACTTAGTAGGTAGGTTCATCATGGGGATAAATTGGATTTTCAGGTTACTTTTAAGGGTTATATGAGCCATAGTCTAAACCCCTTACAGGAAGGTTATGTAGGGGATTATATAGGGGACCACTACAGGGGTTATTAAGGGGGATGCTAGGAGTTTAGACTCTGGCTCGTAGAACTTCTAGTACGTTTGCTCAGTTTCCTTGACCCCACACCCTAAACACGTTGCGCTCTGAGTCCCTCTCATTCTCCAAGTAGATGTTCTTCCTAAGCCCTACACCCTAGACCCTAAGCCCCTGAACCTACTGTTGTGGCTTGTAGCTGTCACTCTTGTTGATACAAACATTTCTCCATGGCCTTAGCATAGGGGTTGAGGGTCAGGGGTGTTGAAAAGGCCCTTTTTTTTTGTTGTTCCTTTTTGGTGTCCTAAGCGCTTTGTAAAAAAGGTTCAAGTCAAGAAGGTGGATATGTTTAGTCCTAGGTTTCTACTGAACCATGGGTTAAGAGTTCAGGGTTTAAGATTCAGGGTTGAAGTTTCAATCGCTATGGATGGAAAACCAAATGGACAAAGTGAGAACCAACTGGCAAGGGGATTGGTTGTGGCTAAGTAAAAATCCAAGTTATAATCCGGAAATTTGACCTTAACTCCTAATCCCTAAATCACCTAATACAATCTTCCTTCAGCCCCTAGCCCTGCCGGGTTTAGGGTATGTAGGGTTTCGGAGTGAGGGTTTAGGGTTAGGATTAAGGGTTCAAGGATGAGGGTTTGGGCGCTTAAGCCCATATGCTTTCCATGTTCAAAAACTGCCCCTCAACTTCCCCAAGAAACAACCTTAAGTCCTCTACAAAGCCTACTTTACCCTGCCCTTTGCACTTCCCCTCCACTGGGCAACATATGCCGACCTCGCACGACATAGCACAACATGGTGGCCTACACCCTAATCCCTCAACCCTAGACCCCAATGCCTAGTAAACCCCAAACCCTGAACCCCAAACCCTAAATCCCCAACTCTAAACCTTAATCCCTAAACCCCAAAACCTAAACCTGAAACATTAATCCCTAAACCCTAAACCCCAAACCCTAAACCTTTAATCCCTAATCCCTAAACCCTCCTCAAGACCTTCACTTTGCTAGGTTGCCCGCCTCAGTGAGGAGGCAGAGCAGGCCGAGGCTCTATGTTCAGGGCCTTTGAGGCAAAGGGGTGTAGGGTTTAGGGATTAGGGTTCAGGGTGTAGGGATAGGGTGTAGGGATTAGGGTGTGGGGTTCAGGGATTAGGGTTTGGGGTTTAGGGTTTAGGCAGGGGCGTTTGAGGCACAGGGGGCTGGATGAAGTCTTATAGGGTTTCATAGGGTTTTATAGGGGTCTTATAGGGGTTATGTAGGGATAATGGAAAAGAAAATGGAAACTACTACAGCGTTTGGAGTTTAGGGCTCAGGGCGTTCGAAGCATAGGGGTTGGGACGAGCTTCGAGTTTAGGCACTAGCGTTTAGGGGTTTAGGGGTTGGGGTTCAGGTTTTAGCGTTTAAGGTTTTGGATTCAGGGAGGAGGGTGTAGGTATTAGAGGGTTCAGGGATTTGCGTTTAGGATTTAGGGATTAAGGTCTAGGCGTTGGCGTTAAGGATTCGGATTAGGGCTCGGGCTGTAGGCTTCAGGGTTTATAGGGATGAGGGGCAGGGTCTCAAAATTCGGCTTTAGGAGTTAGGCTGAGGAATTAAGGTTCAGGCTTAGAGTGCAGGGTTTAGGGCTTCAGTGCTCCCCAGGAAGGTTTTCAATGGGTTCTAGGGATGCGTTAGGTTCAAGTAGGGCCTAGGCGCGGAGTGGAAAAACGCCTTGTTAAGGCTGAACATTAGGCAAAAGGGTACCGTAAACCCTAAAACCCTAAACCCTAAAACCCTTATTCTCATGGGTTACTGGGGTACGGTTTAGGGTTTAGGGTCCATAGGGCCTAGGGTTCCCAGGGTACCCCAATTCGTAGACCCTAAACCTGAGCCCTAATTCCTAATTCCTGAACCTTCATCCCTCAACCCTTAACCCTCTTAGTCCCCAAACCCTATGAGCCCGAAATGCTCAACCCTAATCCCTAAACTCTAAACCCAAAACCCCAAGCCCAACTAAAATATGAACCCTATAATCCTTAAACTCTACACCCAAAGCCTAAACCTATAGTTGTATTCTCCTCTTCGAAAGGAGACTTGCTCCACGCTGCTGGCAGACTTAGCCAGTGGCGCGGCGGAGGCTCAGCGTTTGGAGGAGGAGGCGAGTCACTAAACCCAAAGACTCCAGGTAGCTTCAGGATTCAGCGTTTAGGGTTTAGGGCTTGGGGTTTAGGGTTTAGGGCTTGGAGTTTAGGGCTTAGGGCTTGGGGTTTAGGCTTTCGGGCTTGGGGTTTGGGGTTTAGGGCTTGGGGTTTTGGGTTTGGGGCTTGGGTTTTACGGGCTAGGGTTTAGGGTTTGGGGTTTGGCGTGTAGGTCTTGGGTTTGAGGGTTTACGGCCTTATGGGGCTTTAGTAACTGCTCCAAGCCTGTATACGGGGTACCTATAATAGGACCTCTCGAGCCCTGCAACCTTTAACCATTTCTTGTGTGGATGGAAACAAATTTAGGTTTAAAGCCTCAGCATTCCTAACTTACTCTGTCTTGAAATTGCTAACTACTTCTGGCAAAAAACTTGACATTGAACAAGCTGCCCCAAACACACTTTGTTTAAGCCCGAAAACTTGACATAAAGCAAGCAAGCCGGACAAAAGGCACTGCCACATTACATTGGTTATCCTAAGTATAGGATTCAAGGTCAAAGACTCCAAGTAGCCAAATGTGGGTTTGGGGTTCAGGGTTTGAGTTTTGGGGTTCAGGGCTTAGGGTTTGCGGTTTGGGATTTAGGGTTTAGGGCTTAGGTCTCCAAACGGGATAGACCTAAGCCTAGGAGTACTTACATGCCAGGGTCCCAAGGGATGTCAGGTTCAGGAGCTTCAGGGACCTCAGGTAGTACTTTTCAACGGTAGAGAATTGGTGCAAGGAGCTCCATGTTTCGCACGGCATAACCCTAAGCCCTATAAGCCCTAAAGCCTAAATCTTGTGAGGCAGAAATGCAAGCAGCTGTAACCACTTGGCTTCGCACGGCATAACCCTAAGCCCTATAAGCCCTAACGCTTAAATCCTGTGACGCAGAAATGAAAGCAGCTGTAGCCACTGGCCAGGATCTACATCTGAGCGCAAGCGGCAGCGGCTGTGTACCGTAGACTTTCCTATGACCACCGGGCATATTCCAAACCCAACTCGGGTCAAGTGTTTAGGGTCCCAGTGCCTAATGCGCACCCATACCAAGCTCACTACAAAGATATCAGTACATAGTTATTTCTGGGAAGCTCAACAGCATGGTTTCGCGAACCTATTCTAGTATAATTAGTATGATATATTATGGTGTTGTAATATACTGCAATATAGTACGGCATATTATAGTATATTATAGTATAATGTGGTATATTTCCGATGTTCCGGTGAAGGTGAAGCAGCTCGAGCGCGAGAAAACCCTCGAAGAGCAACAGGGCGCGAACATCAGGCCGGCAGTTTAGGGTCTAGGGTTTAGGCTCCAGGGTTTAAGGTGACACTGTATATATATATATACACAGACATACACACACATATATATATATATGACATTTTGGAAACACCTCTTTGCCTCCAAGGGTCCGCAGGCATCATGTGGAAGTTCTGTCTAAGGACAGGCTTGGGGTATACATCGTTGCTGTATAAAATCAGTGCACCTGGTAAGAGCAGGACCTTAAACCCTAAACCCATAAACCCAAGCCCCTAAACCCTAAAGCCCTAAAACCATAAGAGCAAGACCTCAAACCCTAAACCCTGAACCCCTAAACCCGAATTCATCCGTCTGAGTACATAGATAGTTGTGTATACATATATCTTTATTTATACACACATGTTCAATCCCTCTATGTATGCCCTGAAATGGGTCTCGAAGCCTCCCCTCAACCCATAAACCCTAAATCTAAGGCCCCAAACCCTCAATCGGTTTAGGGTGGGGGTTAGCGGCTGAACCCTCCATGTCTCCCTAAACCTTAAACCCTAAACCTATGCTTGTTGAAGGGTCCCTAGGAGCATGTGTCTTAGGTCTAGGCCTGAAACCTAAGCCTTGAATCCCTAACTAAACCCTCAACTTGCTCTAAACGCTGAACCCTAAACCCCTGAATCCTAAACCCCAATGCCTAAATACCTAAATCCCTAATTAAACCCGAAAGCCCTAAACCCTGAAGCCCTAAATACCTAAACCTTAATCTCCAAACCTTAAGCCCTATACCCTGATTTGTAGCTTCCATGTCCCTGATGTGAAGGCGTCGTCTCGAAGCGGCCACGGCAAAGAAGAAAGCCCTGGCCAGGCTCCGCCACGCCCGTTTGGGTTTAGGGTGTAGGGTTTGGGGATTAGGGCTTGGGGTTTGGGGATTGGGGTTTAAGGTTTGGGGTTTAGGGTTTAGGGTTTGGGGTTTAGGGTTTGGAGTGTGGGGCTTAGGGTTTGGGGTTAGAATAGAACTCCCAACATGGTACCCTATATGCTACTACCGGGTAACTTGCAAGATTCCATGAAGAAGCTCTATATTCTAGACCCTCCCAGGGGTCTGGGAGAGAGCATGGGCTGTGGGCTTAGGGCTTAGGGGCTAAGGGTCCAAAGGTGTGGGCTTCGGAACCCTAAGCCCTAAACCCTAAATCCTAAACCCTAACTGAGGCTCCAAGGCTATGGGCAGCTGGTTTGGGGTGCAGGGTGGGGTTTAGCGTCTACAGCATGCTGGTTTAGGGTTGAGGGTTTAGTGTCAACACCGACATGGAAGGATGGTAATCGGTCTGTATATGTGTACACAAACGCACTATATGCCAAAAGCTACATGAATTATATTTTTGATGGAGTGGGGAGCTGCTTAGGCGCAGAGCAGCGCCTAAATACCTTAAACCCAAAAACTCCTAAACCCCTAGACCCCATACCCCCAAACCCTAAACCTATTCCCACCAACGACTGTCAGGTGCGCTTGGCGTAAAAGAGTCGATCCTTGCCGCCCACAAACAAAATCCCAATCCCTTACAGCACTGACTAATAAACCTTAACAAGCACTGATAGTCCCCAATGATCTCCGCTAGGGCCCTTAAAGTAATTTGCGTGCTTGTCTTTGTGGAATGGATATGCTCGCCATCCACCATGGGCAGACCTTAATTACTCTGGAAGTGCTATGGAGCAATCTAATTAAGAAGGGGGTAGCATGCGCTACGAGACAAATCCTTCAGGTCCTTGCTGTAGTTCAGGCTGGTCAGGATGGCAGCAAGGGCAGGGAATGCTTGTTTACTCCATCGATTGGAGGACGCAAAAAGCTATAAATCACACAAACACGTGGTCGAGAACATCAGTGTACACAGATGGAGGGATTAGGGCCTATTTGCTTTGCCTAGGGTTGAAATTATCAGGACAGTGATAGGACTGAACTGATTTTCATGGACATCAGAGGAGCAAGGACGCCTGCTTTCCATCTAGTACGTCTTGGGCAATCAGGTGTGCAACACGCCGACAGTACGTGAGCGAGCACGCACGTTCAGACGATTTCCCAGCTCCAAGCCCCCCCAGAGCTGTCTGGTTCCGATCTGCAGCACTATCTACCTGCATGGCCATGGAAGTCTGGCCTTCATCAGACTGGGTTGCTGTTAAGGAACTTAAATTAAGTTACCATAATGGGTATATATAGTAAATAATGGGTTTTCCCCAATATAGTAACTTAATTTAAGTTCCTTAACAGCAACCCAGCAGATGTACCTCCTCCGATTCTGTTCGGATATGCTCATCCTGCTCAGGATGTCCAAGCGCTCCTGCCAAGTCCTCCACCTGCGAACGGGGGGGTGACTTGATCGGCAGCAGTGGAAGAAACCTACCCCTAAGGGTCCAAGGACCCAAATGATAGGGTTTTGGGCCCAAATACTATACTATTGATGGTATTGGGGCCCTAAAACCCTATTATTTGGGTCCTTGGACCCGTAGGGTCCTCATAGACAAAAGAGCAGGACGCCTGTCGAGGCGCTCCTTGGCCTAAAGCCACGGCTCGGCCCATTGAGCCGGAAGCTGCATGAGAAATTGCGCCCTCATGTAGTTGTGGTAACGGGGCTCCGTGTAAGGGGGCCTCATAATAGGAGACCTTTTGGGACCTTAGGGAGCCTTAGGGAGGCCTTAGGGAGGTCTTAAAAAGGCTGAATTATGGGTTCCCCATATGAGGGGCCCCCTCAAGGATCCCATGATGTAGACGTAACCCCTCAGAGTTATTATAATAAGCACTGATAGTCCCCAATAAGCCCTATGCGGGTCCTTACAGTATTGTGGGGATACCAGACTCGACCTTGCAGGTTGAGGTTCGCCTTCGGCCGCGAGAGGGTTTGGTGTTTAGGGTCATAGCAGCAGCATCAGCGGTGTAGAGCCGCGCAACTGCCGGCTTGTGATTTGGGAAAACCTCCAACCCTGACTTAAATCCCTAAGTCGCAAAGCCCAAAGCCTCAAACCTATACCCGTACGCATACCATAGTTTCCATTCTAGGCCCCAAGGCCCCTGAAACTCGATGCCAGTATAGAAGCCTGTATCCTTATACTACCCCTCCATTACTCTATCACCCCCAGGAGCCCTGTAAACCGTAAACCCTACACATCCCTAACCCTAAACCCCAAACCCCTAAATTTTTCTCCTCATATATCCCCCCCCTTCATCCCCTATGTTCCCTTTAAAGGGAGCCCCTGACTCTTTGGGTAGACCCACCTTGCAGGTTCAGGTTAATTAGGACTCAAATCGTTTCTCCCTGAAGTTGTCCTTTACTTGCTGGGGCTTAGTAGGGAATAAGGGAATATACTAGCGTTTAGGGTTTAGGGATTCTATTCTTTTATTCCCTAGTAAGCACCAGTAAGATTAGTGCAATGAGCTATGAAGCTAAGAAGATCCTTGCGGTGACTGGTCCTCACAATCATGCTCACAGGAGATCCCGATTGTATCCATCCGCAAAATGTACCCTCTCACACCCCGAGCCATTAACCCTGTTTGGAGGTTCAAAGTGTTTGTGACCCAGGTATAGCTGGCTGGCACTTATAGCCCAGTTAGAACCGCATTACGGGACTGAAGGGGCTTATAATTGGGTTGTGAATAGAATAATACCCAGGCTATGACTTATCCTAGATCCAAAACTCTAAGTCCACCCGAAAGCCCTTGGCCCACACCCTGCACTTTGCACCCCAAGCCAGAGCCCTAAATCCTAAAATGCAACCCTAATTTATTTGGGTTCTAACTACTCCGGACTCAACCCTAAACCCTAAACCCTACACCCCTAAACCATAAACCCTAAGCTCTTTAAACCCTAAACCCTTTGAACCCTAAACCCCTCACCCTTTAAACCCTAAACCCTCTGCCCTTTAAACCCTAAACCCTTCAAACCCTAGACCCTTCAACCCTAAACCCTTTAAACCCTAAACCCTTTACCCTTTAAACCCTAAACCCTTCAAACCCCAAACCCTTGACCCTTTAAACCCTAAACCCTTTAAACCCTAAACCATAAACCGGACCGTGCCTGACTCGCTTGGCTTGGCTCCGGCGGCGCGGGGCGAGGCAACGATGCATCCTTTCGGATCTAGGGGGTTCCTTTTGGTGGATTGGCGTGAGCTTGTTCCTACTCGTAGCACCTATGGGGTCAAGCACGTCATTGTCTGTTCTATGTTTGTAGGTTTATCCTCAGCTCTGTGTCAGTGTAGATGAGTAGTCAATAGTTTTTGAACGAACTAGTTCAAACAGTTGATGTTTCTTTGCTTGGTGCTAGGAAAAAGGTGCCCGATGCTGAGAGCCATGGCTAAGAGATCCACAGGTCATGAGCCCCAACTTACGTTACCACGTGAGCGACTTCGTTGCTGAAGCAGAACGCTATGACTGGTGCGCACAGAGATACAGGCCTGGCTTCGACGAGCGCTGTAGCGCTGACTATGCAGGAATCTGGAGGTCTGCGGACCAGTGGTTCTTCAGGGCTGAGCTGGGAAGCGAGCGAAGCTGTAAGTATGTCTCGTGATGTGCGCGTGGACAGAGACGATTCTGCAAGAACGGTGTTGGATATGGCTGAAAGGGAGCAAGAATTACACAAGCATGTCAAGGTGATGGAAACGGAGGACAGCAGTGCTTCAACCTCAGTGTTTGGACGAGATAACTCTTCTTTGGAGTTTTCCGAGCAACTTCCGGGGCAAGAATTGCCAGATGATAACGATCGCGCTCAACATGGCGTGGCCACTGAATTATGGAATCGTTCCAACGAGGATGCGGTGTACGCAGTGTATCTACCTTTGGAAGCACGACAAGTGACCTGGAGAACTGGCTATGGATCTGGCCTGGCGACGCGATCACTTGATCAGATTTGCCAAAATAATGGCTACGCTGAACTGAATCTCGCTGATTCGATGGTGGGTCATGGCATTCAAGATCAACTTAGCAGAGAAGTCGCTGGAAGTTCGCTGGAAGTTGGTTTGTTCGGATCGCGCTCTACGGACTTGATGCCCGGGTCTCTGACCCAGGTTCAATCAGGAGGATCACATGTCAGGACAGGCAAGTCTGTACATACTGTAGCTGTACATAGCAAGGATACCTCCGTAGGCCACTCAGACTGTTGTAGGAGGGTGAACGAGGCTGAGGAAACTCAGCAACTTGTACAGGAAGGGAAGAGTAGCACGGAGCTGAGGATGGGAGTCAGTAGTTTCCCCAAAATTAGCAGTGATGTGCTTGAAACCCTAGACCCTCCTTGTTCTACCGATTCCGGTTTTGCCCCTGAGCCTATCCCCGTAGGGTTTAGTCCCTATAGCTCGGTAGTAGACCCACGTCCTATCGAACTTCGGAGTAATCCAAAACTCCTACCAGAAACTCGGTCGGTTCAGGCTGAGTGTGGTGTGTGTGATGATGTAGAGGATTCCGTGCACTGCTTAAAGTCAACATGCAATGGTGCAGGATGGTCAGGCCAACAGGTTAGTGGTGGTGAGTCTGCTAGTGCTGAGCACAGCAGGACAATCCCTAACTCCGGACCCGAGCAACCCGTGTGCCTTACTGCAGAGGACTCAGGTGTACAAGTTTTGCAGAGTGGTGGTAGTAAGAGGGTGGAATCTAGGAGGGTTACTATGGATCCTACTTCCGGGACGCCGGATGTGGGTAAGCCAATGCAACCCCCAGAACTGTGCCATCCCAACAGTAAGTGCGATGTCCGTGTTCTGGACATAGAGTATGATAGATCTAGGAATAAGGGAGCTGTCAGGGACCTCTCCAGCCGGCCAAGGGAGAGTCAGCCATGTCAGTTGTCAGTCCTGGACTTGTCGTGTGGTCATGCTGCTGTTGCAGCAAATGTGAGACCCGAAAGGGTTGAGCCCATTTCCGTGGACTCAGTAGGTTTGTTGGTTAGCAACGTGGAGGGTAATGCTACGAGGAGGAGCTCGCCTTTTAGCATGGATTGTAAATCCTCTGCAAGACCAATGGGTAGTCATTGTCGTGAAGTTGAACGGCAGAATGCAATGATAAGCGCCTGTGCTCAAAAAGGAGTCCTTTCCCCAGGTGCTTGTCTAGTGTACCACAGGTTGTCAATTCAGGCCACCTCACCCCGGCCACCAGTCTACTGCGTCGACTCCCCGACCGGCCAACTCCGGGGGAGCAAGTTCCTCGTAAGAGGCAGGTTACATGGAAGGTTCCGTTAGCAGTCTCTTGCAGTTGCTGTGTTGCGCTGGAGCTTGAAAAGGCATCAGCCCTTCCAAGGTCAGTGTTTTTGGGATGGCCGTGTCTGGCCTCGCCCTCTATGATCTGGCGAGTTTGTAGGCTGCTTCCTTATACGAATCGGCAGCTGTCACTGGTTCAACCCTCTCCAGTTTGTTGGTTACCGCTGCTACAGAATGACAGTATGCTCGATGGCACTTGTTCATCAGCTTGCCTTTTCATGTCGGCAGCCTCGTACCTTCCACCCGCGCCCTTTGAGTCTCGGTCGCACGTGATCCTCGACAAGAAGGTTTTGACTACGACTTTAACAGCATGTTCTGGGCGTAGTACACGCAACGTGCCTGGGGTCTTTCAGCCACGTTGGGGGGAGTCGCTACACCCAGATCTAGACCCAAATCTACGTTGGGGGGAGTCGCTACACCCAGACCTAGACCCAGGGGGAGTCGCTACACCCAGATTCAGACCCAGATCTAAAAATCGTGGATTCGGAAGTTTGGGAACGGGGGTGCTTACGCCCAATCCTGGAATCTTTAAGGTGTAGTTCTTCCGCTTCCTGTAATAGGAAAGATCAAGATGGCGGAACGAGTCAAGGTCAGTCGTTGCCGGGTGCTACGTCGCAAGATGTCTCCAATCTCGAGTTTTGTGGGTTGAGCATTTCCCGATATCGCGCAGGTCAAAGTGTCACAGACACGGCTCATGTTCAAGGTGCCAAGCTGCGAGAGTCCTCAAACCCTAGTCCCGTAAGGTTTAATCCTTCCCTATCCCGTGCAGAGCCAAGACAGAGCGACAATATAATTCAAGGTGTCTCAGCCCAGATCCGTGAGGAAGGTATTGCCAAGGCAGGTCAAGGTGCCGCAGTCAAGGTCCGTGAGGAATGCATTGCAAAGGCAGGCCAAGGTGCCGCAGTCAAGGTCCGTGAGGAATGCATTGCAAAGGCAGGTCAAGGTGCCGCAGTCAAGGTCCGTGAGGAATGCATTGCCAAGGCAGGTCAAGGTGCCGCAGCCAAGGTTCGTGAGGAATGCATTGCCAAGGCAGGTCAAGGTGCCGCAGCCCAGGTCCGTGAGGCAGGCATTGCCAAGGCAGGTCAAGGTGCCACAGTTCAGGCGCTGAGGAAGGTCAAGGTTCCACAGCCTATGTCCAGGGGACAAGCGTTACTAAGGCAGGGTCTGAGGTGGTGGAGCAGACTGTTGACCAGATCAGGTCATTGGAACCAGGTGGCATGCCCATTGTGGGTGCCATGCCTAGTGATGACATTAACCCTGAACCCCTAGGGTTTAGTCCTCAACCTGACCCGTGTCTCGTCATCCCCGACCCTTTAAGGTTTAGTCACCAATCCCATACGCCCGTAAGGTTTAGTCCTTCACCCTATGTCCAGATAACTGAGGGAGGATTAATCAGAGGCGTTAGGGACAGTCAAAATGAAGCAGAGCAGCGTGCTTTGTCGAGGTCTTGGGCACAAGGCGCTAGGCCACAGGCCGGATTAACCCTTAGGATCAGAAGGTTTAGTTTCGCGTCCATGCCATGTATGCAGGCGTGGGTTCCTCGGGTCCGGCATTCTGCAGGAAGGTCGGTACAGGCGAATAAGGCCAAGGTGGAAGAAGAGGCACAGGATGCGCGCGAGGTTTCGGCACGAGGTGAGGCGTGTGGCAGCAAGGCTACATTGCAATTGCCAAGCGCCCCAGAAGGGGAGGTGGCCTATTGTCATTATAACCTGAACTCAGTGCCTCTAAGGTTCAGTGCCTCCCTCCAAGGTGGAATGCGGCCCGTGTCAGGAGGCCTGAGGTGTTAGGTGCCGTGTCAGGTGCAAGGCTTCAGGTGTTAGGTGCCGTGTCAGGTGCAAGGCCTCAGGTGTTAGGTGCCGTGTCAGGCGCAAGGCCTCAGGTGTTAGGCGCCGTGTCAGGTGCAAGGCCTCAAGTGGCAGGCGCCGTATCAGGTGCAATGCTGCAGGTGTTAGGTGCCGTCTCAGGTGCAACGCCACAAGTGCCAGGTGCCAGCTTAGGTGCAGAGCTCCAGGTGTCAGGGGCTCACCAGGATCAGGTTTCACGGCCGGATGGCAAGGTGAATCCAGGTGAAGGTACTGGGTCGGTCCTAAGCCCTGAGTCCCAAGGATTTAGCTCGCTCCCTTCTCGAGAGAACCCCAATAAGCAAGGAACAGATGGTGGTAGGGCATCTCCTCAGGATTGGTTAGGTCCTGATCCTGTGCAGGAGTGGAAATACGATAGTGTGATTAATCTGTTGGGGATTGCACAAGTAAGCAAGACTTTTGGTGTGCTGGTTGGTGCAGATGTTAAATTGTGGAAGGCCCTCAGTCTGACATCGATTGTGGTCTTGTTTAGGGCGACAGGAATTGTGCATCGGAATGTGCTTCCTGGTATGCATAGTACAAAGCCGAAGGAGGCCAGCTACTTGTCAGCTGGTCCTGAAAGGTGTCCCAGCAAAGGTCAGGGCTGCAGTGTTAACCAGGTGTTGTTAAACACTTGTGTCCAGGGTGGAACTCAGGCAAAAGGACCCCAGTTGCATGTGGGTCATCTTCAGCACTCCTCGCTGTCTGGTCTTAAGGCTTCAGAGGAGACACGCTCATGCCGAGCATTCCCACTGCTCACGGCACCACAATTAAGGGGAGTTAGTAATGCGGAGGCTGAAACCCTTGTGAAATCTCGGGTTCAGCAGGCCTTACATCAGATGGGTTTTGCAGTCACTCAGGTTTCTCAAGTGACAGAGCTCTTGATCCAAGAATCCTTCGCTGACATTATCGCAGTAGTAGTTTCGCAAGAAAACCTTGTGGAGTTCGCCGCAAAGGTGGGTCAGCTCCCGTGCCGAGGCATGAATGAAGGGCAACGGCTTCCCGAACCCATAGGTATTGGCGAGCAGAGCCCAGGGCCTATAGGGAGTTCCGAAGTAAAGATTGAAAAGGAGCTAGGGAGGTTTGATCATAGTGGCAAGGATAACGTAGGTGAACACCAGCGCCCTCTCTCGGCAACCCCGAGCTGTCCGTGTGACCATTTGACGTGGTACATCCTCTTAAAGAAGGGAACGTTGAGCGAATTTGTAGGGACATGCGGGTTGAACTTGCTTCTTGCTTGCAGCGAAGGACTGCATACCCTAGGATGGGGTTTGGGCTGTCCTTCCCAGGTCGCAGGATGCAGCCAACCGGTGTTGAGGTCTGACTTGAAGACTAAGCCGCTTCAGGCATTGAAGAAGGCTCTAAGACCCACGTCACAGACACCTATAGTCACATCAAGCACCGAAAACATATGTCCTCATTTTCTGAAAGGTTTTTGCCGATACGGTGAGAGGTGTAAGTTTGTGCACCAAGGCAGGTCTGACCCCTCCGTGCCTTCTCAGGCTGCAGCCACTCTCGGGCCAAAGGGAGTGTTGCGCAAGCATTATCTTAAAGGATTTTGTAATCGAGGGCAGTATTGTAAGTTCAGTCATGAGGCAGGGACAGCGCATCCTGAGGCGGAGAATGTGCCACAGGAGACGGGTCCAGCAACAGTAGCAACACCACCAGTGTGCCCACACTATGCTCGTGGTTACTGCAAAAGGGGGGAGAACTGTAACTACTCCCATCAAGCCTCATCCTTAGACCTTGATGCAGCCTCTGCCAACTCAGACGCGTTCCGCAATCAAAAGCGTCAGCAGATGTCTCAGGTCCCTGCTCAGAGCGCCATGTCTGTGGTTGAGCAGGAGCAGGACACTAAGGGACCAGAGCCTGTAACGTCAGGGTATCAGAAGTCCGGGTGGCAACCAAATCGGTGCGAGGCAGCAAGCCTCAAGGATGCAATTGCTCAAGAAGGCCAAGCAGTTCAGACTGCTGGCCGTAAGTTCACTGCACCTCGCCCGGAGCAGCACTTTCAGAAGGGTGTAAAGACCCAAAAGCTTGGGTCAAGCATCCTAAAGGGGATACGTGGGAGTAAGCAGCGCATAGGCTATGAAGAGTCAGTAGATAGACCCAAGACCCGCCAGCCCTGTGTGTTTGCACCTGCCCCTTATCGTAGGCCTGTCGGGCCCAAGACTAATGGAAGGAAGTCCCGCCCTTTTCAGGCAGGTGAGCCCTCTGAGCGGTGTACCCAGCTCACTGGCGTTATGCGTAGGACGCAAAATCATAATGCCCCAGGTACCAAGATGAAAGCGTGTAAACCCGAGGCGATGCCCAAGTCGGTGTCCCTTGATGTAAGGTTGCCATGGGCCGATCTAGTAGACACCGACAGTGATGAGGAGTCTGTGTGTTCTCAGGATGCTCCGAGTGACGGGCAGGACGGTGAGGTGGAGGGCAATTATGTGACGCTAGCGCTGGGCAACCACAAGCGGATAGGACGGAGAACAGGTTGTGGGAAGCCGCATGGTATATCCTACAAACGATGGCGTCGTCATGTTAGGTCTACATTGAAGGTTAAAGGCTGTTCTCATCGTCCGCAGGATGCGGTACTGTCACCTTGTTCTCTGCGCATCCAGCTGCGTGGACCAGAAGAAAATCATTCAGAGGTGAATGAGGGGATGTCACAAGGCCCTAAAGGGATCACCGTACGGCCAAGCAGTTGTGCCTCGGGGTCTAGTAATCTTGATACAAGCGTTCGTTGAACTGAGCCAGGGTACCAGGGATCGGGGGAGCATCTTTCGTCCTCGTTGATCCAACAAGTTGCAGCGGCTGGCACGCACCCTCGGCTTTTGAATGCCTCTCGATACCAAATTAGTCCACGTGGCCGGTCCCCAACCTCTAGACCTGTAAGGTTTAGCCCCAAACCTGCATCACGTGAGCGGCATGCCGCGCCTTCAACCCTTCAGAATTTACGGTTAAGTTCCAAAGCTGTGTTCTGTGACAAGCATACCGAGCCACTGACCCCTAGGGCTTTAAGGTTTAGAGCTGAACCCATGAGAGGCCCTAGATCCGTTGAGTTCCAAGACTCTATGTCATTGGGATCAGGATTCGAGTCATGCCAACAAACGGGGGAGTACTATATTCGGCAAATGGTCCCTCCTGGCACCGTATGTCTTAAGACATGTTCTGGTCCTGGCAATGTAGATCAGCCAGAAACAGCGACCTCCAGCGGTGATTTCCATGCCCCTAGGTCTAGGTCCCTAGGAGGTAGTCTCCCTCTTCCGGGAAAACACGTCGCTATGACGGCAAATCAGGGCCTCGACAAAGGTCTGCCCCAACAAGAGCCAAATCCTCTCAGCTCTTGCCAGGCGTTAGCCAGCGTACTCCTGCACTTTTGGAGCCTTGCCCAGCTGGCGCTGGGGGGGGAGTCCCTGCTGTAATGTGTTTTTCGCAAGTGGCTGGCTTGCCCAATGAGGACGAGGTACAGGGCCTATCAAGAGCTTATCTCGAGAGACAACCCCGTGAGACGAGCTCAACATGGACTGAGAGCAGGAGGGTTCTTGGCCCCCCAAAGGGCAGTGCAGCTAGACCAAGACCACCGCCACCACCACCGAGCCGTAGGAGTGATGTAAGGACAGCCGGTCTTTCTGCGTCTATAACTGCACCTAGCTTAGGGTCGCTGCCTCCACCACAAGTCCCGAGCTTTAAGACGGGTACAAGGCCTAGGAGTTTAGTTTCAGGAGGGAGTAGACCCAATGTAGTTGAGAAGATGCCACCCCTCCGCCACCTCGGAGACGAGGGCCGTCAATGGAGACGGGTCGCGTCGTCAAAGCAAGATTTCCTACAGGCTTTGACTATGAAAAGGCCCAAGCTAAGGCCAAGGAGTGCCAAGACGGGTATAGACAGATTAAGGGTTTGCCAATTGTCCGACCCGGGGTACCTTTCATTCAATCCCTCCTCCCGCTTGAACCCAGATGTTCCCAGGGCACAGGGATCGGGGGAGCAGCCTGATGTAGTGGGGGAACAGGCAGCAGGGCCATTTCCTGAGGTTGGGACTCCAAGAGGTGGGTATGCAAGGCCAACCCCAAAGCTCAAGGACCTTGCTCGAGCTCAACTGTCAAGGCAAGGCTCCGAACAGGGCAACCCAAAAGGCCCTCAGCCTTTAGAACCTACGCCTGAACCCGCCGACCCTAAGGTTTCTTCATGTCCAGTAGGTAGTCCTGAGCCTGCTGGTCCTAAGGGTTCTGTCATTCCCATAGGCAGCTCTGAGCCCGTCAGCCCTAAGGTACCTTCAGTCCGGGTGGATAAATCACGATCAGACCTTTCAAAGGATCTGACCTTAGGATGTGACACGGAATCTGTCAACCGTGGGAGTCCTGAGCTTCCCGAGCAGGCTTCCGGGTCGGTCGCTTCCGACGTGCCTCGGGATAAGCCAGTTCAGAGGGAGCTCCAGTCGTCGAGCCAAAGCGTTGAGCAGGCAGCGTCAGAGACATCAGTACTGAGCAAGCCGGCCCGGAGGTGTCTCATGAGGCTGCAGGCTACCCTGATCGGCAGACTGGGACCGGGAGCGTGGAGCATAGAATTGAAGAAAGGACTGCAGACTCGGAAGCAAGTGGTAGCGAGAGGAATGGAGTACTGAAGGTCGACGTTCGACCTAGTGAAGACTCCGAGCTTCGTCAAGTGCTGTGGCGGGAGGAGCATCGGCCTCTTGCTGTTAACGGAAACCACCGGCTAGGGGAAGTCCTGTTGATGTTGCTTAGGTGTGATCGAGAGCTGTGCCTTCCTGTGGAACGTGTAGTGCCTGTAAGGGATGAGTTAGGTGTGTCTAGAAGGCTAAGCCAACTGGTCGTGCCCTCGAACCTACGAATCGGAAGTCGTCCCGCAACCCCTTCTCTTGGGCCATGGTCCGTTGACAAGGCAGCGCTGGAGATTCTCTTGAGCTCTCCGCCAGAGGTGGCGCACACCTGTCCTCTGTTGGCAGAAGAAAGCTTTAAGCCATTGATCCTGGGAGGGTTGCAAGGTCATGTTTGTGTGATCACTCATGATCTGAAGCTTCGGTCTTTCAGGAGTGGTCAGACAGTGCGTGACCTGCGACGGCAGCTTGGTCAGCCGAAGAGGTCGATAGCAACGCTCTGCAGGTGTAGCCGTCATTGGAAGGTTGTCGGTGGAGATACTGTTGTCGGGGACGGGTTTGTGGGACTTGTCTGGTTCCTTCAGAACCAGTGAATGGGCTGTGAGCCGTTCCCGCGGGCTCCTCTATGTCAGTCCGACCCTAGGCGTTTGTAGGTCTGTAGATGGTTTAGACCTCAATACCCGAAAGCCGCATTTCTTGATTGTTCCTATAAGCCAACAGGTAGTAAGGAACACCCCTTTCAAGACGTTCTTTTAGATCCTATTCTTGACTGCCAATTCAGTAGTGCTAGACTTGTGAGCACTATGAATTCACCGTTCACCGGTAGCTTTACTCGTAGGGTTCACAAGGTGAAGACCTCCGTACCCATTAGTGCCTTTCTTGATCCACTTACAAGTCACATGTGTAATGGACTAACTTCACAGTTCTCTTGAGTCAAGCCATGTGCTTTATAGGCTTGGCTAGTCTTTCAATAAGCCAGCCTGGCTGTAAGCGTAAGGATCGTGTGCACCGGAGACCATCCCGAGCCCCTAAGCCAACTTCAGTGCCACTAATCCCGTGAGTGGCCTGCAATATCCCTAGTCCGGCAGTAGTTGGTGATCGGAGTGGCTTCCTAAAAGTACAGGACGATTCTCCTTGAAGAGATACGCAGGCCGTTTGGCTGTCGATTCAATGGAGATGGGACCGTTGCACTAACCCAACCCCGTCCCTTTAGGTATCAGGGTTGCTTGTCCTGAGGTATTATATCCCAGTCGAAGTACCCCACCTTAAGGTGAGGCTCTCAAGTGAGGCTTCGAGCTGGGTAGCTAGCTGTATTGTTTGGTTCTTGTTAGATAGTTAGGTTGATAGTCCTTACCCCGTGCATACAAGCTGCCAATCCTTCAGGAAGTAGGTTGTCTGCCAACCCCCAACTTGGGGGAGTGTGGATTGGCGTGAGCTTGTTCCTACTCGTAGCACCTATGGAGTCAAGCACGTCATTGTCTGTTCTATGTTTGTAGGTTTATCCTCAGCTCTGTGTCAGTGTAGATGAGTAGTCAATAGTTTTTGAACGAACTAGTTCAAACAGTTGATGTTTCTTTGCTTGGTGCTAGGAAAAAGGTGCCCGATGCTGAGAGCCATGGCTAAGAGATCCACACTTTTAAAGGGGTATAGGGTTCAGGGTTTAGGATGTAGGGTGTAGGGTGATCTAGGGTTTAGGGTTTCGGGTTTGGGCTTGAGGGTTTGTGGTTTGGGCTCTAGGATTTAGGGTTTAGGTGGATCTAGGGCTCGAGGGCTTGGAGGTCAGGATTCAGGGTTTGGGTCATTTAAGGGTTTAGGACGCAGGGTGTTATTTTTGGCCACTTCGGTTTAGGATTTACTTACCTTTGGTTAGCTAGGAATGCAGGGATGGATCCTTGTAGTAATCCCTGTATAACCCCTTATAGTTGTTTCCATTTTCTTTTCCATTTTTCATTCCCAGCTAACCCAAGGCGAGTTAAAGATCTAGGGCTCAAGGTTTAGCCCTAAAACCAAACCCAAAACCCAAAACCCTCAACCCTAAATCCTTTAGGGTTCAGGGTTTAGGAAATTAAGGTCTAGGATTTAGGGTGTAGGATTTTCGGCCCAAGGTTGGAAGGATGAGGCCCTAATAATGTGGGCGCGTACTGTAGCCTTCTTGAGTGGACTCTGGGGGCCATAAGTGTGTGTGTGTGTGTGTCTATATATATATATACATATATAGATATAAGGTATATGGAGAGTTTAGGGTTCAGGGGTTTAGGGTTTTGACCAAAACTACGCGCCCAAACTCCGGGCCCGCACTTTGGACATTAGATGCAAGGGTTTGGGATATGCTTTCCGTGAACCCTCAACCTCAAGGGAGAGCCCATGAAGATTAGGTTCCCCAGTAACCCTTTAAAAATAAGGTCACCCTTTTTCCTCCTATTCAGCTGTAATAAGGAGACCACAAAAAAGGGGAAAAAGGGTACTACTGGGGTACCCGGAAGTTTCAAGTAGCATCTGGGGGGAATGCCCTATGTCAGGTAAGAAGACAGCCTTTAGTTCCCCTTAAGTAGATAGAATCTAGGGTTTAGGGTTTAGGGATCTAGTCCCCCCTTAATTAGATAGAATATGGCTTTGGGTATATTATAATGAGATCCCCGTATACCCCATCTTCTTAAGGGGGGACTATAAACCCTAGACCCCCGGTAAGGCAACCTAAAAGGACCTCACCGTTGTGGCATTTCGGTTGCAAGAGTAGGCGTGCTTAATAGTAGTTTGCCTAAAATACACTGAAACCTATGAACTCCCCCAAAAAATGAACTCTACAAATCTCCTTAATGCCCTGTACAAACCTTATGAGACCCCCAAAACCTAAGCCTGGTAGCTCCCCCTAAACCCTAAACCC
>CAJNIZ010028524.1:40277-76273 GCA_905231905.1 Symbiodinium pilosum | reverse complement strand
GTATATTGTGATGGAAATGAATAAGCGTGCATTCTCCTCGGTAGAGATTCCGCTACCATGAGCTCCTGGCGCTGACTTGTGCGCGGTGTCGCTGCGGGCTGGCTCGCGATCCTCTTTTCCTATGTGGCGCCCAGCAACTGCGGGCCGATTACGGGGCAGCTGTGTAGTGACCGCGTAGTGGCGTAGTGACTGCGTAGTGACCGCGTAGTGACCGCGTAGTGACTGCGTAGTGACCGTGGTATTTCATGTGGGACTGTGTAGAAGCCCTAGGCATCTCTTTTGCGGTCATGTCCATAACATGTGCGTGTGAAGGTGTGTTGCTCAAAGACAAAACATTTTCATGGTAGCGGAGCTCTGGAAAGCCAGGCTTCGAGACACTCTCAGGCTTGGAAATTGCTGTTAGCTCTTTGAGGGTTGGTCTGTGAGTTGTAGCTGCGCTTCCGGTGCCATAGTGTGTGTGGCGGAAGGCAAGCCCGCTGTGTGAGAACGGTGGATCAGAGGCAGCTCTTGGCTGCCCCACTTGTTGCTTGACAGCTGTTACAATCACGGAGCCAGCTGGGTTGCACCAGTTTGCGTGGTGCTGGAGCCTACAGGATCAGAGCCCTAGATTACTTGCAAAGTGCCAAAGCATTGTGATTGAGTGGTTTGTTGAGTTCCAGCAAGGGAAGCCCGAGACAGACACCTTCGCTTTCCCAGCTCGAGAAACATCAAGAATCAAGTGCAAAAGCGTACTGAGCACACTCAGCATCTTTCCACTTTGACCAGCGCATCCCAAATCATTGCATTCGGTTGTAACATCCTTAAAGAGGACGATTCTATTTTGCAAGCGTTTCTTGGAGCCATTTTCAGTGAGCTTTGTGAGTTCGCGTCTGAGGAGGTTAAGTCAGCCCTTCAGCAGGAGCGTGCCAGCTCGCAATTTGCATCCTTAGTGCCTGCCCCCGAGGATCCCATTGATTTAGACCCCTGAGTGCCTGCAGTCAGGATGTCAGGTGTTCCCGTCTCGCCACAGGCAAGCCCGCGCGGTAGTCCGACTGGAAGCCCGACGAGTCAGGCAAATGCGGAGGAGCGCCTCTTGAGTATGCTGGACATGATGCAGCAGAATCAGCAGTTGTTGACTCAGATGACGCAGCAGCAACAGCAGCAGCAGCAGCAGCAAGCCGGGCCCAAGCCGCCAGTTCTTCGTCTAGCAGGAATACGCATGTAGGTCTTGGCGCCAGAGATCTTAGCAAAGTGCTTAAGCATCCGCCAGTGTTTTCATGCAAGACCCGGGATGAAGAGCTAGTGCGTTGGCCCTCTTGGAGTTGGGAGTTTGAGCAGTACCTGATCACCCTTGACAAGGAATTTCAAAAATGAGTTTCAGTACATCAAAGAAAATCCTAAGAAGCCACTGCCTGCAACGGCCCAAACCGCTGAGGAAGCTGATAGATCTAGGATTGTCTATGGACTACTTGCATCTTTGCTTAATGAGCGACTCAAGCAAGTGCTGAAAACGAGTCCCTCCGCCAATGGGTTTGAGGCTTACAGGCAAATCAGCGCCGATCTGAAGCCCAGTTCCAGGGCCAGAGCTTTAGCGTTGGTTTCCATGATTCATTCTTGTGGCCCGTGTTTGAGAACAAGGCTGGACTTCTCAGCCAGCTGCTTAGGCTAGAGCAAGCCATTGGTGAATACGATTCCATTGCAAGCATTCCCATGTCGGATGATCAGAAGGTTGCTTCGTTGCTTAGGTGCCTCACAGGTCAGCTTAGGCAACATGTGAATGTCCTGATGGAGGATGCGTGGACGTATGACACGCTCAGGTCAGTGGTTGTGCGCTATGATGCGTCTTCCAGCAAGTGGGGAGCTTCAGCTGCTGCAACTTTTGGCCTCACTGAAGGGAAAGGTGGAACTTTCCAGGATCGGCCGACCCCAATGGAGATTGATCGCTTGGGTAAGGACGGTAAAGGTAAAGGCGGCAAGAACCGTGAAGGTAAGGGAAATAAGGGAGTTCATAAGGGCAAAGGTAAAGGCAAAGGAAAGGGTAAAGGCAAGGATGGCAAGGCGAAAGGAAAACAAGTTCACAACGCAGCTGCAAATGAGAAATGCCATAATTGCCAGCGCAAAGGTCACTTTGCCCGGGATTGCCCATTCCCAAAGAAGGTGCAACAGGTTGAAGCCGAAGCATCTCCTTCGCAGCCCGCGTCCGCCGAAGGCAACGGTGGAAATGGGAAGCCCAAGGCTGCCCCAAAGCCGCAGGTTAGCGCCTGATGTTGAATCTTGATGACTTCAGTGAGTCAAATGAAGGTCAGGTCTGTGTTGTGCAGATGGACAGGTTGGATTGCAAACATTTCACTCCTATGTGTGCTTCAGTGCATGTTCAAGCATTGGACAGTGTGCATCAGTGTGTGATGGTGCAAGCTCAGGGCTGTGCGCCAAGGGGCCAGGAAGTTGTGCATACTTAGGGCAGAGCACTTGCCCCTCAGCCAGCACATGCAAGGTATCCAGGTGAAGGCAGCGGCCTCATGCGTAAGGTGTGGGGTTACATTAGTGGGTTGATCTCAGGGTGCTGTGTTTCCCACAATGCAGCATTGCATGAGCCTCCCTCACAGGAGCGCCGTGACTTGGATGGTGGTTGCGTCCGCATGCTGTCTCAAGATGATGAGCTTGGGGAGGAAGTTGAGTTCATTCTGGACTCTGGTTCTGATGCGTCCTGCCGGCCGCCTTCTCTGCAATGGGTTGGCAAGTTGTCTTCAGCAGACCGCAGCAAGTACTTTGATGCGCAAGGGAATCCACTTCATGTAAGCAGAACACGTAGAGCTGTCTTGACCTTCCCAGATCAGGATCAACATTGCAGCGGTGTCATTTCGGAAACCTTTCTGGTTGCTCCTTCAGTTGAAACCCCTCTTCTTGCTGTGGGAAAGATGTACCGTGCCGGTTTTGGCATCGAAAACCTTGGAGATGGGGAGATGTATTTGAGCAATCCTGATAACACCTTCAGAGCCCGTGTGTACCTCAAGAACAACAGCCTAGCCGCAAGGTGCAGGATTCGCGTGGTGAGCCAACTGGATCATGCGCGTGACGCTCCTGAGGATTCGAACTGCAATGCCCAGGTAGCGCCAGAGGTTCCCATCAGCAGTGCACAGGCATCGCCAGAGGTTCCCAGCAGCAGTGCACCGGCGTCGCCAGAGGTTCCCAGCAGCAGTGCACGAGTCGTTTCAGGTATCCCAGGTACGCAGTGCAGTGTGAGAGCCGTGCTGTGCACAATAGAGAATTTGAGCAGTCGCCACCATTTTGTTCCTGGAATCATTTCTGCTTTGATTTCCCAAATCAATTTCCATGGTATTTAGTTGCATGGATTTTCATGTTTGGAAATGCGGCACGTGGAAAGGACGTCAATCAGTTGATTTTTGAGACGTCAGTGCATTCATGAGCAAGCACATGCAATACTTAGTTTTACCCAAGCATACAGGTGATCTGTGGCTGCTGCCCCCTCCACACGGCAATGGCCAAGGTGTTTGGATGCAGCAATGCATCAGATGACGTTTTCCCCATTCGTCACAGAGGTAGGTGGAAAGCGCAAAAATGAAGGTGAGCGTGGGATTGGCGGGATTGGTGAACATCTTGCAAGTTCTTGCCCTACACTTCAAACTTTACTTGTCGATTGAAAAACGTAAGCAATAATCCCCAAACTCTAAAGTCAAAATTAACCCTAAGAATGCGTTTCTTGGTGCTTGCGGTTTCATCTCAAATTTAGTGTGCCGTCTTTAGTTTTTAGGTGAGCAGTCGGAAGTGTAAGCAACCGTGTAAGCTGACCGTTTTCCCCACGTCCTCCTAGAGCTTGCTTGTGGAATCCGCTTCGATGATCACTCTTGCAGATGCCCCACAATCCCCCCTCCGTATCATCCACTGTGTAGCCCTAAATTCCCGTGAAAAAGTTGCATCCCCCTATTTCGGACAAGAAAAGATACGACAAAAGCTCCATGGTTGGCCCTGCCTCGGTCACCTGAGCCGAGCTGCACCGAGCTGCACCGAGCTGCACCGAGCTGCACCGAGCTGCACCAATGCCCGGCACGCGCGATGCGGCGCACGGGTCCCAGGGGGCCCAGGGGTCCCAGGGGCCTTATTTCGGGAGCTTCTAAAATCGTTTGGGATGCTCTTGGAATTGTTCTTCTTTTTGTCAGTAGCATAATTGTCTTTTTTTTGCGCAGCCAGGCTTCCAGCGTACTGGTTTGAGGAGGCCGGCTCGTGTTGAAAATCAGAGCAAGGTTGCTTGACGCAAGCGTTTTAAAGGCCTTCGGTGTTCCAGAAGGAAAGTACAAGGAGATGAGAAGTGATTTCGAAGCGGCGGCAGGCCCTCCGCGATTGTGAGCACTTGTGAATTACAACCTTTGCAAACATTTGCGTTAACTTTGGACAGGTCTGCTAATCTGCAAAAGCACTGGCAAGATGTTTCAGGCTCAAACTCCAAAATCGCACAGCCTGCATTTGAAAGAGAACGTTGCGCATCCGTTGTTTTGCTGTTGGAAAAAATTGTCTGCGGTCCCAAGAGCAAGAGGCTGGCACCTTGAGAACGCCCACGCTGGCGGATTTGAAAACGCAGTTGGACACTGCTAGACAGGTGGGATTCGCATGCTGAGAAACTGCCGCGCTTAGAGACGCTGTTGATCAGGAAGGGGATGGGGAATACTATTATGCCGGGGCTCGCGGCCCAGCGAATCCCAGTTCTAGGTTACAGCCATATTACAGCCATATTAGACTATCGTACTAAGGCCCTCAGCTTCAGGAACCTGACCAGTGACTCGTTGAGCCTTTACCAAGACCCGGCGAACGCTGGCGCAGTGTTCCAGGCCAGGACGGGCCTTGAAATTCTGAGAAAATCGACAGTTCCCGCGGTTCCCCGCGTGGGGGTAGTACCAACAGCATTCTGATGATGATGCTTCTGCAAGCTCCTCAACTTTGAAAGCTGTTCACAACCTCGAATGAGGTCTGCTCTCTTTTCAATTGCTTGGAGACGGTGGATGGTTACCACCCCGAGGAGCAGCTTTTCGTCGCGTGTGGTGTGTCTCTGTGTGTGTGTGTGTGCGCGTTTCTTTTGCTTAGTTTCGTTGAGCGAGGTTTGAGGAGGCTTTGCGCTTAGAGGGAAAAATGTGAACACGCTTCGAGGAACGTGAGAATCCAAAGACCAATTATGCGGGAAAGTGCCTGGACCTTGAACAGTGAAACCAGATTAGCCAAGTGCAACGGGAACCTAAAAGTGCAGCCCACGCGCTTGAGATGGGGTGTTTTTGCCGCTAGCCAAAGTGTTCGTCGAACTTTGTCGAAGCAGACCGTCGCTAGGATGGCATCACGCACTACTGCACGAAGGTGGGCTGCAAGTAAAGCCGCGTACTCACAGATGCAAGTGCTGTGTTGTGTTCCCAAGCGAGGCCACGCAGGGCGCTACGTCTTCCATCGCCTGCCCGGCAGCAACCTTCTTCAGGCACGGGCAGCGGCGAGGAGGAGACTTTTGAGTCTGTGGTTCGAGTGGTAGCACTCAAGGAATTACTTTGTCCATTCCACAGGCCAAGGGGCCAGCCACTCATGGCACCTTGCTTTCTCAGAAAAGAAAGGTTTTGGTGAAGCTGAGGCTTCCGGCAGGCCGGTGGATCTTTTGGAGGAGTTGGCCCAGCTGGTGGAGAACAACAAGAATGGCCGCGTACCAAGTGTTTCTTCCTTATCTTCAGACATGCAAGGGGAGATCTTAGGATATTGGACTATGAAGCCAGGAGCTGAGAGGGAGCTTGCATGATATTTTCGAAGCAATTTCGATTTCTGAGGAATGGCCACTGCCTGCCACGGGTGGAGGGTAGCATAGCGAAGCCAAGCCCTCGAGCCCTCGGCTTTGGCGTGAAACTCCTTGTTCGCTTCTTGAGCTTCCTGAGGCTGAGCCACCGGCTCGCCACCAACCACGACTTGGAGAATCAAGCACGTGACGTTGTCCAGGCAGGGGCCCAAAGGCACCGGAGAGGTCTCGCCATGCTCAGATGTAAGTCAGGTGGGGGTGCACTGGGAGACAGAGGCCCGGAGCCTGCTCCGTTCCGTGAAAACGTGAAAGGCCAAGTATGTGAAAACATGAGGTCTGGCAGATGAGCCACCAGGTCTGCCAGGTAAGCACAGTGCGGCCCAGAAGTGGAAGCTGCGTGAGTTTTTTCTGTTGAGAGACTTCTTTCGCCAGGTCCTGTGCGGTGCTTTGCCCGTGGGTTACCTCAAAGCGGTGCGATCCAATGACTGGTACGTCTTTGCCAAGGCAAAGACCAAGCCTTGGCTTGAAGTTGTCATTCTACGGGCTGAGAGGTGGTTCTTCAAGCAGCCTACGAGGTCCTCGGCTTTTGCTGGAAGGATGTGTCAACGTGTGTCAACCTGCCTTCAGGCAACTCTGACAGTTGCCTCCTGCTTGGTGGCTGCCTGAGACCTCCCTCGGTCAGCAAAGGGGAGGTTCCGGTGTGTCATGGCTGAGGCAGCTAAGAGAGGGACGAGGGTCAAGGCTCCGGAATCCTCTTTGCATCTCGCCTGGTGCCACGAAGTCGATGCAGGTCTTCCTGACGGCGGTTGGAGCTGGATCCTTGAGCAACAGGCCTAGAGATGCTAAGAATGGCTAAGAGAGACGAATCGCAAATGCTCGCAAATGCTAGGGTTTCCTGGATAGCCAGCAAGCAGCTCAGCTCAGAAGCGGCTCAGCTATGCGGCTCAGCTCGCCTTAGCCTTGGACCTTGGAAGTGCTGGTTCTCAGGCGCCTTGGAGCGCGCACTCGAGAACTTTGCCTCGGAGCTGCGTAGCCTTTTTTTGGTTTTGCACAAGATGTGCTCTGCTTCTATACGAGGAGCCGCTGGATGTGATATTGGTCCACTTCTCGTCACCCCTTCCAGACTTCGAAGATCTGGAGGCTGATCCAAGCCCCAAGTCAATAGAAGTTAAGGCATCGAGATCCCCATTTGTTTTCGAGGCAGGAAGAACCTCGTCCTCGAGCGTCAGGCCCTTCACGCCCACGACGCCCTCCCGCCTTGTGGAGCTTCTTGGCTTTCAGATCTCGAAGTTTGAAGGCTGAAAGGGGGTGCGATGAGATGCATTTGATAGGAAGCTGCGCGATTACGGCGTGGAGGAACAGCCAGAGGAGCTCCCTAAAGACTCTTGCGGTTTGCTTTAATGAAAGCTCCGAGTCAGGAAGACGAAGTGGCCATGATGAGGACAGAGATCTGCTCACACAGAAGCCGTTTGGAGCCAGATATCCGTCGCATGCATGTGGTATGCACAATCCGAAATCTGAGATCCTGTCTGGAGTGAGCAAATGGTCCAGAAAGAAGCACCATGTGCTAGTCGCTCTGCAGGAGGGCGTTCTCCTTGCATGACCAGAATGGTGATGGAGAGGGGGACTCAGCAACTGGCCAAATCACATTTCACATACCTCACATTTCGTCCTTCAAAGCTTTGACCTCTTTGAGGTACTTGATCGTGCCGAGTTTTTCACCATGCTGCACAAGCTGGATGAAGAGCCCTCTTGCTTGCAGAAGAGAAAATCAATTTGTACTTTGATTCTTAGAGCATGGCTGAAGCCCACATGTCATGCCCCACGCCCATTGGGATAATGGGATCATGGAAAAGAAAGTGGAAACTATTTTTTTAGGGCGTATGGCCATTATCCCACCTCGCATCTGCGCGCAGGTTCTTCACTCCGCACGTGGTCGATGTTTTGCTGAAGGAGGCGCCCCCAAAGCCGCTGCAAAAAGTGTAAGCAAGGGACCTTTCCAAGGTTCACCTTGCGTGCCGTTGCGTGTGCTGCTTTTGAGGCTGACGTGGACCAAGATGGTAAGATCTACTACCATGAGTTTGTTCGCTGGATCTGCCAGGAGCCACGCAAAAAAGAAAACAAGAACACGCCAGCTATTATGTCTAAGTTGCCTTTTGAAGGAAGACGAGGACATCGTGAACCGTGTCTTGCATTGAGCAAGGAATTCACTGTGCAAGGCGGTGCAAGGCGGGTACTTGCGAAGCAATCCCGGCCCTGCCTCGGCCCTGCCTCGGTCCCTGCCCGCGATGCAGCTTTTACGAAAAAAACATCTCTTGTGGGAGCGATGCCCTGGATGGGTGAGAGCGAAGCAAGTTTGAAGTAGTTATACCTTAGGCCGCTGCAGGGCTTGCTTTCGGGTGTGCAGATGGGCTTTTCGGCTGCAGGAAACTGAGCCTTGCAAGGCGCCAAGCCATGCATATCGGCAGCCATCTCGACTATAGCAGAGGTACTATGAGCCAAACACTCACCAAGGCACGCCTATCGCAATTGCTTTCTTCTTTTTTGGCTTGGCCACGCTTGTTGGTGCAGGATTGTTTGCCTTGGTTCACCATACTGGGCCAACCTATGTCGTTCCGTGGTGGGCTTATGAGGATGATGATGTGAGGGGGTTTGAAGCGCGCCCGATCGCTTTCAAGCGAATTCGTGTTGCGTGCTTCCGCGGCTGCTGCTTCGCAGGATTGTTGCCTGGCTTCTTTTAGCCTTTTCTGTCGGCAGACTGCCGGGTGGGGCCAGAACACGGTCGCCGTATTCCTCACGACTTGGGTCCTGGGTCATTTAGGTTTGCTTGTGTGCTGGATTTTCCTTCAGATCTGACAAGCTAGAAGGCTGCTCAAGCACAACCCGCGGCCTGACATCCCAGAAGTGGCGGACCTGCCGATGAAACCGCAACTGCCAGAAATGGCTAAGTTTGCCGAGGCTACGGAAACAAGAACCAAGGCATTACAAAAAAGGGAGAGTGATCAGCAAATCGGCCATCATCGACATGAGATCAAGGAGGCGAACAAGGTGCGGATGCAATCAGCCGCCATGGAAGGACCTCCCCTATTTTTATGCTTCGGAAATGCCGCTACTTGTACAAGATAGGCTTGCGGTTTGTGGAGGACATCCCCTCTTTTCTCCAGAGCTATGCTGACGTGGCCATCTATGGGGGAAGTTGCTTCGCTGTTTTTAGCCTTGAAGGTTCCGTGGTTCAGACGCTTATCTACGTCATTCTTTACATCAGAGATCTCGTGGAAACGATATCACGCCCGCCGGACACAGAATAAGCGCAAGCTGCAGAGTGTCCCCGTCAACAACCGAACAGGTTGTGTTTTCTAATAAAAAGCAGTGTGTAGGTATTGGTTCGGCCAAGCCCAGGCCAAGCCTTTCAGATTGGTCTTGATGTCAGAAATGCTGTGTTGAATGAAAAGGGCTGTTTGCTTCGCAGTATCAGTATCCACTGCATCTGCTTACAAACGCCCGGAAGCAGACCTTGCAGAAAGCTTGAGGCTGGACCCTACTGATTCGACGGCCCCAGGCCACATCTTTCAACGGGCCATTGATGCACTCCAGCCAGGTTCTTGAAGTCAAGACGCACATGGACAGACGACCAGCAGCAAAGTGAATTCGAAAACAGTTCTCTGGTGGAAAAAGCCGACGCTCCGCCCCGCTCCGCGCCATGCCCCACGGCCTCCATGGCAGATCCAGCAGAGGAGCGACGCCAGGCGCCAGGGCCACCGCAAGGGCCACCGCAAGGGGCCGCAAGGGTGAACGAATGTACGAGAGTGCTCTCTACTTGGTCCCTCGGATGTGTGGCGACCCCAAAACAATTTTGGATGCTTCAAGTTCAGTTCAAGAGGAGAGATCAACTCAGGTAAAGAACTCAGAAGAGAATTGCAAGGGATCGGAAAGGTTTCAGAAGGACTTCAGCGTGTTTCAGAAAAGTTCAGAAGGGTGTTTCAACTGTCCTAAAAGTATCTGGGCTCGTGCAACTCCGCACAAGTCAGAGCCCCCAGCCAGCGGGATTCGCTCGTTTCACTTCTGCTACATGATAATAATGATTTGTCGGAGGTTGCATGAAATCGCCAGGTACTCCACTATGCAGCAGGCGGCGCAACGACTGACTGACCCGCAGACTGTGTCCAGACTCAGGGTTAGGGTTTTAGACTCACATCTTGTCAGTCAATGGTCGATCGGACCTCATCTCCTTGGCCATAGAGCAGGACTTTGTCTTTGCTTAGGGGAAGTGTTGGGTCGAAGCTTCCGCGTGTGAGGAGGTCGCGGCGTGACCGGCATGTTTGAACTCCGTACTTCCGTACTTGTGTTTTGGGATGGAGTTGACGCAAGAGGCAAATGAGGCAAGAGGTAGAGAAGAAGGGTCCATGTTGCAGACAGGCTGAAGGTGCCGCGTTTGGGGCAGCCGCTCTGGCAGCACCCTTCGTCTAATCATTGCAAGTTTGCGGTTGTAAGCAAGACAAGGTTGAGTCACTGCTTGGCTGGCAGAACGGTGAGAAGGCAGCTTTGATGCCACCGAGTGATCCTGTTGTAAATGTCTTGCAACCAGCGAAAGCTTGGGACGAATCGGAAGCCCTTCAACAACCGTTCAGGGGACTGCTTTGCACGAAGCCACGCGCGCGGGCCATGTGGACGTGGCTCCTCGGCCAACTGACAGCCTTCCTGGTTGACGGCTGGCAATCTAATTGAAACATCAAGCACGTTGCACACGTCAAGCAAGTCTGGTTGGCAGAGTTGGTGCAGGTGCGATTGCTGCTGCTGCGTGGGGCGCCTGCGAATGCCCGGGATACTCACGGCCGATCAGCCTACCAGGCCGATTTGCTGAGCCGGCCCCACAACAAAACGAGCCTTTGAGTTGCAAAGGTGGCGCAGGCTGAAGGCGCAGCAGAGAAGCCAGAACCCTGAAAACTGGGTGCAAGTGTCGGAGCAAAGGCTTCCGACATTCGGACATTCGGCTTTGCAGCAGAGCTTTTCCCAGGTTCTCCCAGCTGCGTGCGGCCTTTGAAGCAGAGCCGCGGCCTCGGGAGCCAAGTGCAAGAGGAAGAAGCGTTTTGGTCGTTCGGTTCAAGGCTCTTCAAGCGCTGCGCCGAGGGCGACCTGGCCACCCAGCAGAAAAGAGGAGACTCTTCTTAAAACTGAGCTGGTGAAAGCCTGGCTTCAGGCAGCCGCCGAGGCCTTGGCCCTCAGCGGCGTCGACCTGAAGGCGGACCAGGCGACTGTTTCTTCTGCATAATTTTTCAGGGAGGCTCCATGCATCGAAAAAAAACTGGGATCAGATCAAGGCACTTGAGCATGCAGGTCCAGGTTCAGAATCCCACTCGACACTGTGCGTCCTTGCTAGACTATAAAAAAACCCTTCCACTGCTTGTATCCAGCAAAGAGGTGTAGCTTGCCCAACGCGTGATCCTTGCCATGTGGTTTGCCAGGCGGGGTACAGTCCTTCGGCTTGGGCAGAGCTCTTCGGCCAGACCGAAGTGGCGCGGCGCATGCAGGCCAGCGAAAGGGAAGGGGAAGGGGAACTTTTTTCTCGCTGAATTCAAGGGCCTTTTTCCAGGAGCTGGTGGCCGGCGAGGTCAAGGGTGAGAGCCTCGAGAAGCCGGCCTCGGAGCCTGAGGGCTCTGAGGAGCCGGCGCCAGAGCCCGTGGAGCCCGCGCGCGCAGCACCCAAGCAAGCTCTCACTCCCAGCCTGTTTGGATTACGAAGAGCATGCAGCATGCCCCTTTCCCCTTTCGAGGCTTTGCCGAACTTCTGCTTTGGCCTCCCGTCTTCGCCTACGTGGAGGCGGAGGTGACGCTGAGCGGCCCCAAGGCTCGGAAGTGCTGAAGTGAGGGCGCCCTCAACGTAAAGAAAATCATCGAAGTGGGCCTTGGAGGTGACCCTTCGCTTCCCCCCAAGCCTTGGCCCGGAATCCTGCGCCCCTCGGCCAGCAAGCCCTGCATCTGAAAAGTCTGCAAAGTCCTTCGAAAAGGCAGCCGAGGCAGCCGAGGCCTGCAGCCTCCTTGAGGAGCTGACTTGCAGCCTGCAGGCCAAGCGGCAAAGCAAAATTTCCGTAAAGCGTTCTTGCGTAACGCTTCAACGCGTTCTCATCCTTCCATGGCGTAGTGACTGCGCGCATGATGCAGCATGCAGCATGCTTTGAGGGAGGATGGTCTTTGAGAAGGTAGGCCCGGGTAGGCACTTGAGGGCGAGTTGGTGCCGCAGCTGCGCTCACCGGGCTGCCCGGCGGTGCCGGCAGCTGAGGCGAAGCTTTTTCCGGTGTCGCTTTCTGCCTCTGCCGATCTTTTTCCGGTGTCCTTCGTGGCCTTCGTGAGGAGCTGCTGGTGGATCTGTGGCTCGAGGCCTCGCAGGGCCCACCAAACCAGCACCGACTCCGAGTCCGGCAAAACCACATCGACCTCACGGCAGGCTCAGTACAGGCGGCTGGGGCGGCTAGGGTGCGTTTGAGAAGTAAGCCGCAGGGAAGCACTGGTAATTTCTGGATGCCTTTCAAAGAATTCACAACAGCATCTCAATGTGAGGCACTGGTGGAAGCCGCGCAGGATCTGAGGCAATGCTGGAAGAATGTTGCAGATCAACGCCCTCAGTGTAAACTTGATCCAGGCAGTTGCTGAAGCTCCACGCTGCGCGCGCCGCCACAGGAACTTCCCCCTCGCCTTTCCCCAGCCTTCAGCTGCCGGGCCTCTGCCTCGCCAGCAAAGCAAGGAGCCCCTCGGCAAGCTGAGCAGAGCTTGGAAAAGACTTGTTTTTGATTCTTAGTGAAAGTCTCCCCTCCCCAGGTTCTCCTCTTTGCGATGCCGCCGTCTTCCTGGACCTCTGGCGGCTCGCGGGTTCCGAGCGGAGCGGGGCGCTTCGCCAGCTGGCGCGTTGGCGCACCAGGCGCGAAAGGTGAAAGGAGATGTTAGGGTTTGGGGTTTAGGGTTTAGGGTTGAGAATGCTCCAGGCATGTCTGCACCAGTTGTCAGGTAGTTCAGTTGTTTGCAGGTTTGGACTTGTAGCACCTTGGATTTGGCTTGCTTCCTGCAATGCCTTGGCTCTAGGAGAAGGCTACGAAGTAACACTCTTGAGCCATGAGTTTGTGTACAGTAGTCTACACACGTCTTTGTAAAGTGTATAGTTTGTAGACGCCGTCCTTGAGAGGAATTGATTCTTTATGTTCTGTGTTTCTCTTGTTTCGTAGGTTTGTTTGTTACTTACCGTGAGGCCTAGCCATAGAAAAAGCGCGGTCCGCGATGGAGAGTCAACAAGCTTTGCCTCTTCAAGATTTAGGGTTAAGAAAGGAGAGGTGTGAATTACCTCTTAAAGTATTATAAAAAAAAACCTACTGCCTTCCCTCGTTCAGCGACTCAGGTTCATCTGGGCACCAGTGCTCGAAGCAACAAGCTTGGCGTCGATCTGGCAGATGCGCAGGAGAGCCCACTAATGATCACTAGTGGCGCTATTGGCTACTGCCTTCTGCTCCACTCCGCTCTTGCTTCATAGCAAGGAGTTGCAGCAAGCTTGGCATGGAGCTTCTGCCTATCCTCCCAAAAACTGTGGACATCAAGCTACTGGCACAGTGCGCTTCCAAGTTGTGTTGTGACATTTTTTGTTTTTCTTGTAATGTCGGACCCTGTTATGCATGGCCACCCTCTTTAATGTCAAGTTTTGGGGGCTTATTCAGGATCTGGGATATGTTTTAGGGATCCTCTCAAATGTCAAGTTTGGGGGCCAACGTAGTATTTTTTCGGTTTGAAAAGACAAACCTCAAACAATTTTAATTCAGGGTCCCCTAAATTGTTTGGGGGGGGTAACGGGCATACCAAAGGGTCCAGCATTAGCTGCAGCTCCTGCAGGTTCCAGGGCTGCAGCCAGGTTGGCTGTTGGAGCAGGCGTGGCAGCGCTTCATTCAGCTTGGCAAAAAGCATAGTCAGGCAGCTTAAGTGTCTCGAAGTCAGGGATTGCACAGAACTGGAAGAGGTCTGGCAGAAGATGCAGGGGGCTCTGCTGTAAAGTATTGTAAAGGTATCCAGGGTCCGCCAGCCTTTTGCTGGAAGGGGAGCTGCTGGACTCGACTCGAAATCACGTCTCGCGGCGCTCTTTGACTTGGACCACGCCTCAGCCCAGTTCCGCCCGTGATGCCCCCATGCCCATCCATGCCCATGCCAACACACAGCATGTCATGTTGCTACTCGCAATCATTGCAATCTCTCCTGAGGCCGCGGGCATGCAGGTGGGGAATCGCTTGGACACTGATGCCTTTACAGAAAATCATCTGCCAGGCAGTGTATGGCCTCCTGGAGGATATCAGCAAAAGCAGCATACCGCCGGCCAGGCCAAGTCCCCAAGTTGAAGCATGTCGAAGCCGAGGGAAGTTTGCAGACAAATTTGTAAAACATTTTTTTGACATTTTTAACATTTTTTTATATAGTTTCTCTGATTTTGCAAGGTTTGGCGTCCTCCTGGAGATAAGCGTCGCTGACAAGAAGGCCGCCGTATTTACAGCCACTGTCGCCTGGGAAGTGTTCAAGAATATTTGTGGTGCTGTCGGGCAACAAAATGCAGAAACCTCATGAGGCTCATGAGCCGAGAGTGGCAAGGGTCAGGATGGCACGGAAACAAGGAGTGTTGAGGATGGAACATAAAGGGCATATCATGTTATCTGGTGCCTTCTGGCTCGAGTCAGGTCTGGGAGGTTGATGCCGCCCGTGCTGAAAGCCCAGCTGCAAGGCTTTGCGACTTTAACAAAACCAGCGGCTGCGGCCTCATCCGAGTCCGTGCAAGCGCGGGGCTTTCCTGCAAGCCTGCTGGTTCGCAGCCGTGAAGCACTCCCTTGCCACATCTGGTCCTGCCGGCAGACACGTTGAATTTCAAGGTTTTGTGCTGGTTCGTGGCAGGCATCAGCAGCCCGCAAAAGGGAAAGCCTCGGCACTTGCACAGCTCGCTGCCGCCAACGACACGACCTCGGTCGTCAAGTCGTCACCGATATAGAGGAGCATCGAAGATGAGTTTTGTTAATGTTTTTTGTTCTGCTTCGGCTTTGAGGTCGTCCTGGAGGTCCCTGTGCCGCTTGGATGTTGAGAGGCGTTTTTTGCCTGGTCACCTTCCAGCATGTCGAGCACCTAGGTTTGGGGCTCCGTGGGCAGGCCCGGGCACGGCTTGGTCCGGGCGCCAAGAATCCGAGACCTTGGCTGAAGAGTCCGGGAGGGATGAGAAATGATGAGACGAAGAAAGAGAGACGGATCAGGCGGCCCTCCTGGTGTCTGCTCTCTGCCTTCCTGGCTACAGGCCAGAGCTCAGCAGAGCTCAGCAGAGCTGAGTCGAAGATGGACCTATCTGATAGAAACTGCGCATCTGACTCAAACGGTTTTGAGGTGCTGGGGACCCGGAGGCCAAGCATGACCGGCACTTGCCCAGCCCTTCTCTGCCTTCTCTGCCTCCTCTGCCTTTGATGCCTTTTGCTTTTTTGCACTTCCTTGCCAAGCTGGCAGGCGCTGCAGGCACTCACAGGCGCCTCAAGGCAGAAGGATCCCAAACCCAACATGTTTCAGATTACGTGGTCTTTGCCAGAAAGAAGGCTTCGGCTCCTCTGTGGGCAGCTTTTCCAGGACGAGAAGGTGCTCCCTCTCCAGATCAGAGTCTCAGAGAACCTGTGAGAAGTGAGCGGAACGCGCGAGCGCGCGGAGTGTGAGCGGAGTTTGGTGAGGCGCCCCCCGAAGAGTTGGTCTCTGGCTTAGAGGCTCAGAGCTGAAAGTTTGAAGTTGCTAAGTAGTTTGCTTCTGAGGCAACAGAGCTCTGGGATGCCTTTGCCCTTCAGATGTTTCAGAGCCCGCAGAAGCAGGGCAAGGCAGAGATGGCTTAGGTGGATGGGCCATCTTTCACATCTTTGAACTTCCTCAGGAGCGGCATGAAGGGAATCTGCTGTCCAGTGAGGGCTGTGCATGTGGTCTTTGAGACAGGAGTCTGCTGGACTTATTGGCTGGTGAGCACCTGACATTCCCTCGCAAGCTCATGGGGTTTGAAGCGCCTGGCAGGCAAGCTGCCGCAGATTGTCGAGGAGGTTCGCTGCAGTGCACGATCTCAGCGCGAATCAGCATGGCGCACTCCTTGAGGACCGGGAGAACTGCATCAGTTCAGCAAATGCCTTCGACTTACTTCTTGACTTCAAATTCTTCGCAACAATTGAAGTTCCTCAAATGTTCGTTTCAGAGGCCTGCTACGCCCATCTGTCCGAGCGCCGTCAGCGCTTGCGAGAGCTCCTGGAAGGACCAAGAAGCGTTCATTGCTTGAGATTTCAGGGGGCCTGATAAGCTCTTTGCGGCGGTGCTAGCGGTTGGTTGAACTGAAAGGCGCACAAGGCGCATATGGTTTACAGCGACAGGTATCAGGATACACCGACAAGGGTTTAGGGTAATCACGGCAAACCCTAGCCATCAGAGCGCTAAAATGAGGAGCTGCTGGGCTTGAGTGACCTTTCTTTGAGTGTGCAAACTGCGGCTCCGCATTTTGGAGTTTTCAGGCTGCGAGCTGTTCAAAATGTCCAAAATGATGCGAGTAACGCGTTGCTTGCCCCCTCTGAATACACCTGTCGTGGTATCTAAGGCTTCTGTCGTGATACAGAAATATGATGAGAGGGGTATGGACTGATGGTATGAGGAGGTAGCCATGCTGCAGTCACTGACCAGCCATTGCACACGCTGCGATAGCACTTCTTTTTCGGGAACGCAAACAAGACATGCTGTGCTATGCTGTCGTCTGCTGAACGCTTATGGCTTTGACTTTTACAAGACTCTGCATGGCCCAAGGCATTATTCCGCAGCCACGCCTAGAGCCCACAGCAAGCGCATCCAACCTGTGACAAGATGCTTCCATGTCAACACTCCTCCTTGGGCATGACCTCCGGTCAATGCCCACATTTTTCACGTGTGCAGTCACATCTGCTAGAAATTGCGGTGCCAGGAGCTTTCTAAGCGTTTTCTTCTTGCCAACGGCCAATTCCAAAATCTTTTCAGTAAAAGTTTGGTCATGCAGTCATGCATGCACTCCACAAGCATCCTTCCAGTTATGCAGCGAGAGATCCCGTCCCTCGTCGCCAAGTGCCATGCCAAGAGGCACAGCATCCTGGCAATCTCCGATGTTTCCAGATCCACAACACGTATTGTAGCTGATTATCCGAAGGCGAAGCTCTTCCAGCTATGGCAAAGCCATCATGTGGAACAAGACGCAATGCCAAACGAGCAGCTATATCAGGCTCAAGGCCTGACAACGAGAGGGTCTCGATCCGGAGGCCTTGCTTGATACTATCACTTGACATAAGCATGATAACAACATCTCGACACAATCTGTCCCTGTCCAGCTGTTTCAACACATTGTCATCAACCCACGAGGTAGTGCTCTGCGGGCTTTTGGCCCCAGGTGACACGCGAGGTTGAGGTTCTCGTTGAAGCCGAGGAGGACTTGCCGCACGCTCATCTTGGCGCGCATCCATTTGTGTCCCTACCTACCGCGAACCAGACGTTCTTCCAAGGGCTGTGTCCACAGCCTGCTGGATTTGGCAAATGTAGCACCACGTCCATGGTTTCTGTAGCTCCAGACCATTGACGCTCAATCTCCGCCTCTGCTGCTAACGAGCAAGGTCTCGCAGTCTCTGCAAGTGTCAAGTTCGTTCAGACAAAAAAAGACGTCGAAGACACCAAGAGCGCAAGGATTTCACAGCTTCCCATCAAACCACGGCCACACAGCAAGACAACGTTAGGATGAATGACAACTCCCAAGCCCCATCCACTTCCAGAGGTTCCTTCTCCAAACCTGGGACTTTCGCTGCTTCATCGCCCAGAGATTGCACTGCCAACATCGCACAAAGTACCACAGCCAAGGTAACCATGCGCAGCCGCGCTGATCTTTTGATCCAGTTCAGGAAGGCCACGCGTATTCCACAGATGCATCAAATCAAGGAGACGAGCTCTAGAATGAAGTTTCGTCGGCAAGTCATCTTCCCTACTTGTCCCAGGTTCAGAACAGTATCTGGGCAAGTAGATGGGGTCCTTAGTTTGGAGGGGTTGGCTTGTCCTTGCTTGGTTGTTTGTCACTCATGCTTGTTTGCTTGGGTTGTTTGTTTGGCATGTTTGCGGAGACTCACTTTTTTCTCAGTGAGGGACGCAACCACGCTGGTTGCACTGCACCCTTTTTTGTGTGTAGTGAGCCCACAGAGGTGCCCTGTCCATTTGGGGGCTGCTGGCACCGGAACAAAGTTAGTAAGTTAGTCGGCAAGTCATAACAGCAGTTCACTGAAATTTGAGTAGCCTGTCTTGAGAAGAGGCCGCGGGCGCAATGCTCAAGTCTAAAGCATGCTTAAAGGGATCTCGCTTGGCTTTGCATGGCTACTCGCTGTGGTCCCTGCTTGGTTTGAATCACAGGCGTCTGACAATCACTGCTACTGCAACTGCACCCGTGTTCTTGAGTCGAGCGCTGGTTCCTGGAAGTGGGAATTTATCAGAGCTGCCTTTTTCATCTTCCTGGGACTTCTGATTGGATCCTATCAAGTTGTCTCAAGATTGATTGGAATTGCCTGTACAATCAGGAACGAACGTAGCGGGGAGTCCAATACGGCTGCCGTGGCCCTTCAAGCGCAGGGACAGATTGAACTGCTTCGCAAGAGGCGGGAACTCCGAAAAACAGAAAGCTGAGGATGGCCCTGGCAGAAAATGCCGTGGTCTACGTGAGCTACGATCTGCCAGGCCCCCCTTTGTGGCGTGAGCGACGAATTCTTGCTGCTTGCGCTTGCGGGCGAGGGTGGCATATGGTCCTCACTTCAGAGTTGGATATGTTTCCTGAGCAGTTTTCGCCCGAAAACATTGACCTTGCTGAGTTGAATGTGGTCCCAGCGTATGGGATCAACGCTGCAAATGCCTACCGATTTCGAGTGGAGCCAGGGGCTGCGCAGATGGGCCAGTTCCGAAGAGATGCGGCAGTGGCAGGTGCTGCGTTGGCATTTCCACAGGGACTTGCGCTGGCGGCTCCTGCCCCCGCGGCCGCTGCTGTGGCTGCGCCTGCAGGATCCTGCAACCGTTCTGCGTTCCAGAGGCGACACTGGCGCTGCGTTCGCAACGCGGGAGAAAGTAGCGTCACTGTTTACAAGGGGTGAGAGGCTGCTTGCGATGCCAGGCTGATGGCGATCAACAGGAACAGAGGCGTGAAGAGCGCACTTGGAGGGATGTGGCTGCAAAGCTCCATGAAGAGAAGTTTGAAGACTGGGCCGTGCCAGGGCCTCGAACCTAGATATGGTGCAGTCGTTTCCTCAATCGGCGCAAAGGAGGCCCTGTTGATCACCATAAGTGGTGGGTTTCTACACATCAGCTGAAGAACTTGGGGCGTGGCCGAGCGCCAGAGCTTGTTGAAGATTGTCGACAAGCTGGGGCGGTGTGATGGGCTTGATCTGTCCAACATAGTTGGTGCCGAGCTGGCTTTTCGCAGGTTGCAGCTCATCGAGTACTTCTATAGAGAGCGTGGTCCAGGAGCTGGCAAAGGCAAGGGGCAAGGTGACGACACCTTGTACCGAATGGAAAGTTCCATCTTCAGTGGAGCCCGCCATGGTCTGCCCGGAGCTCATGGATTTCGTGAGCAAAGAAGTGGAGCGAGAAGCGTCGATTATGAAACAAGTCCGTAAGGCGCAAGAAGAGCGCGCCGCCGCAGCCAAGTGATCCATACAACCCCCGGGACCCGGGCTGCCGTGGAGGTATTAAGTGCCCAAGGGAAGAGTGTGACTCCTCCCAAAATTTTTCTTTTTGATGAGTTGGGCGGCGAAAGGTGTTCCTCGACGGCAGGGAATTTTCCTTTGCCTTTTTATTGTTCTTCTCTGTCTTCAGGTTCAAATGGTGGCAAATGCTCTAGGTCTGTGACCCGGAACAAGCTGGCAAATCAACACGTTGAGCGCTGGGTCAATGAGATCGTGAGCACCCGCAATGCCCCCTGCAGTGGCGCTGAGGATGGAGGCAGTTTTGATGGCGCCTCGGACCGGCCAACGGCAGCGCAAGCCATGTGTCTTGACAGGCTCTATGAGGCGGTGCGAGCTGTTGGGAATCCTCCGCTTGGACTGGATGGCTCGGGAGCCTTCAATGAACTTCAGGTGCGCCAAGGATACGCAGTGGGTCATCACCCTCCCCCTTGGAGAAGATCCGCTCATAAAGCGCAATAAACGTAGTTACTGTGCCCTCCTTCGTAAGCTTCATGATGCCGGTGTGATCGAATACAGGAGGAGCTGCAGGGAAAATGTGGGCATGTTTACCGTGTGGAAGAAGTCAGGTAAGCAGCGTCTGGTGGTTGACGCGCGCTTCGCAAATTGCTGGTTTGCTGCCCTGGAGGGAGTTCGCCTGGCAGCTTCAGTCACATTGAAGTGGATGGAAGACCACCAGTTGCGCTTGGCGGAGTTGACATTGCTGATGCCTTCTACCAGATTGAATTACCAGCAAGTTTACGTGATTTGTTGGGGCTGCTACCGGTACGTGCTGATCTTCTTGGGGTCGATCGAACTGTTGAAGGTCCGGTTTCTTTTCACGACAAGGTGGTTCCCGTTTTCCGGGTAGTGCCAATGGGGTGGACTCAAACATTTTGGGTTTGTCAATATTCAATATTGCCGCGAGTTCATCGTTGACGGCATTGGGGATTTAGGGAAGCACAATCGCCTTGTGGATCAGAAGGTACCGCGGTTTGCCCACGCGTGGCATCGAGGCTAGCATCGGAGGGCACACTTTAGGTTGGGAGCTTTCAGATACTCAGCCGGCAGTCCATCTCCCTGGAGAAAATGATTGGTCACTCGACTTTTTGCAGGACTTATTCGCCGCGAGTTCTTGTGCACCTTCCAGGCCTGCTATGTTTTCATTACCCCGCTCTGGGGAGCGGTTCGACGTGAACTTCATTGGGCCATCTCTCTTCTTCCTCTACTCTTTCGGGATTTTGGGATGGTTTGGTCTGAGGAGGTTCACGCTACTGATGCTTCTTTCTGGGGACGGGGAGTTACCGTTGCACGGCGTGAAATCAATGAGGTCAAAGCTGTGGGTCAAGTAAATGAGCGGTGGAGGTTCAGTGCTTCGGAGGAGGGTAAGATTGGTGATGGGTCCCTCACTGAGTTTGAGCGGGTGTCCATGATGTATCTCTTTCTGTTATTGGTGCCAGATGGCGCCAGGTGGATGGAGCCAAGTGGTCGCGCGAGGAGTCGATTCCTATTCTTGAAGGCCGGGCCATTGTGTGGTTGGGGCAACATCGCGCTAGATCCCCTAAACAACATGGCAAGAAACATCTGGTGCTTACACGCAGCATGTCAGCAGTGATGGCGTTGCGCAAGGGAAGGTCATCGGCTGGTAGCGTGAATCGGATTTGTCGTCAGCGTGCCCCCGGCGTGCCGTGCTCATGTTTGCTACTGGTATGTTTTTGGCTTTCGGTGGGTGCCCAGCGACCTGAACCCTGCGGATTGTCCCAGCCGGGGCAGGGCCTTGGAAAATTTCGATGCCGTCTCTGCCGCCAAAGGTTGGCTGGATGCTCAGGCGGGCGATAAACTCAGCGCCATCGGCGCATCGAGCTCGAGTCAAGTGATTCCCTCGACGCTGGCGAACAATGAGAGAATTGGCTGGGAGCCAATCAGGGCGGGGCTGATGCGCTGGAAGACATGGTGGTGTGGCAGGGCTGCGTGGTGATCTACTTCGAGGAGCTGTGCTGGGAGGGGGGCCGACCTCTCGGAAGTGGCTACCGTGGTAGCTGCGTTCAAGTTTTCAAAGCCGCGTGTGTGGCCTTGGGGTTCGTGAATCTAGGCGTGGAGAACGCGTGCCAGATGCGGCATGGGTCCGCGTCGACGGATGCCTTAGAAAACCTCCGAACCCTGGCAGAAATCAAGAAGAGGGGCCGATGGCAGTCGGACAGCTGCGTGAGGCGCTATGTGAACGGATTGAGGCTGCCAGAAGTATTCGCCCGACTCAGGAGGTCGAACACCAGATTGGAGAGATATTGCTCGAATCAAAGCCTCCCGTGAAGGTCATCGTCTAGCGGCCGTTTGGCTGCCTCACTTCGGCAAGCTTTCAAAGGCATTGCTGATGTTTACGAGGTAGACGTGCTGCATGGGCCTCAGTTTGACTGAACCAACGTCGTTTTCAACACTTTCTTCGCAGACTCTTGCTCAGTGGTCGCGTGCTCGCTGTTTGGATGGGAGTCCCATGTTCAAGCTGGAGCCGGGCTCACCGCAATGATGGCCGCGGGCCAGGCCCTCTGCAAAGTGATGAGTGCATACTTGGCTTGCCGAACCTCTCAGCCAAGGACTCAGATAAAGTGCGTGTTGGAAACAGTCACATGCGTTTTTCAGCTAGTCGGCGCCTTCCCTTCTGCGTCAAGAATCCTGGTTCCTCAGGCGTTTGGTTGAGCAAGCAGTTCCAGACTCTTCTTCGTCGCCCACAAACCTGCCTCAACTATACTGATTTTTGTGGGATAAGCAACCTTGGCCCAAATGAACCAAGCTTCTTTTCTGCTTTCATCGATGTTGCTCCTTGCTGTAGCGTTCCAGAGGCATCTGTTCGTTCTCACAATACAGACATGTACGCTTGATGGGGCAGCGCCAGGGCAAATTCCTCACAACGATTGCTGAGCCGTGTCCCAAAACCTTGCCTTTCTGGGTTCTGTGCTAAGCTGCTGGTGCGCTAATCGTTGGATCGCATTTCCTAACCCTACCAGATAAGTGTGCGGTGCGACGTGGCCAGCGCGTCATTATGGGTGTGTCATGTGTCCAAGACGACGTGGCCGCTCATAGGATGCTGAAGCTTCCTCATATAGATATGTATGGCTGGCCTCGGAGCATAAAAGAGCGGATCATAACAGCAGTTCACTGAAATTTGAGTAGCCTGTCTTGAGAAGAGGCCGCGGGCGCAATGCTTCAGTCTCCCTTTTTCTGGCCCTGATCAGATGGGTGTGTCATGTGTCCAAGACGATGTGGCCACTCATAGGATGCTAAAGCTTCCTCACATAGATATGTATGGCTGGCCTCGGAGCACAAAAGAGCGGATCAGCCAATTGACGATGACCGGGGGTATGCACGACTTGAAGGCAACCTCTGGCAATCCGTTCCATAGCAGATGCAAACCTAATCTTCAGATGTCGCGTCCTCCATGATCCAGGAGCACTACTCAGTAACCCTCCCGCTGCCGAGTTGTCGATGTGCAATGATGGCGCCCCGTCGTACGCTCGAAGCTCCCTTAATAGCTCCCTTAGTAGGACCTCCGCAGACTCCAGCAGAACTACGCTGTTGGATCCTTCTTCCAGCTCAGCTTCACAAACACGCATAGTGACGCGAGGTACTACTTGCTTTCCAGGCCACAGGGGTACGCCCAACCAGACAACAACCAAAACTGCGAGTGCCAAACGGTGCAAAGCTAGCGTCGCTCAAGCCCCTGAGCTCAACCCTTAACTGGGTACTTTGCGTGTCAGGTGGGGTTGCTTGGCTGCTGCGAGTGCTGCTGCTGTCCTTGCCATCAACCTTCAGCTGCACGCCCACAGTGGAGTTCGACCCACACGTTGCACGAAGCGCGGCCGCTAGAAACTGCAGCCAGAGTGCGCAGAGGAATGATCGTATGGGCTCGGAAGGAATCTACGTCAGCACAACACAGCAGGCGCACACAGCGTCACCACTTTTACAGAGCGAACAGATGCTCTCCGCAGCAAGTAGCTATGCAAAGTCCTGCGTCAAGCAGGGGCCCCTGCTGATGAACCAAGCAGCGGCAAGCGGAATCAGCTGAACCTGGCTTGATGCTTTGCGCCAGCCCCAAAAAGAAGATCAGCTGATGAGCGAGCTTTGAAGTTCCTTCAGGTCCTTGAGGTGCTCGTAAACAGCACCAACGGCCGAGTGGCCTTTCTGTTTCTTCTTCCGGGAACTTGTGAAGCTGGGATCATATGCAATGCTCCAGAGCCATGTCTTCAAGAAGGCCCAGAGACCTGTTCGGGCATCTCCCCTCTTTTTAGTGAGGGCATCTGCTAAATCGTAATCTGAAGCAAGCCAGCGAAGCTCACAGGCTACTCGCGTCAGATAATCACGAAGGTGGAAAGCCTGTAGCGCTGCGCGCGTGTTCGACAATCCAAGAAGCGGTGACTCATTTACCTCCACAGCGTCGAAGCCACCTTTACTGTCTGTGCACAGTATGCCCTTCGCGCGAAGCGTCTGCTTCTCAGTGAGCTCCGCAAGGTCTCCACGAAGAGGTCGTCTTCCGCTCGCGCCGTGCAGCTCGGTCCACAGCAACCGGACCCTGAAGTTCTGGTCCTCGACCTCCAAGATGGACTGCGCTTCAGCGTCATTGGATCCTATAGCCTTGCGACGTCACTTCCACGTCCTCCAGGCTATCAATGCCATTGGACAAGCTTTACCAGCAGGAGCTCCAGGACCAGCCGCCAAGGTTAGGAGACCGCCAGTGGAATCGCCTCTCGGACGATTATTGTGTGCTTGGTCTCCCCATCGAGATAAACACAATCTCGGACCAGTGCTTGGCCTTCGGAAACTCGAAGAAACGAAGCTGAGCTGATTCTCGCCAGACTTCAGCGATCATCTCCTGGATCTCACGTGCTGTCTGCAGAGTCCCGTTGGTGACCGCCTCAGTCAAGAGCAGGTTGCAGCGACTGCAAAGCTGTGGCTGGGTCTGAACCGCCACCACTGGTCAGCCACTGAAGAGCGCCCAAAGAGGCCCTGCGTGCCTCAAGCTCGCGCTTTTGCAAGGGTCCTTCTGGTCGGAGACGCTCCGGCGCGATGTCGATGTCCATGATGCCCTCGATGTATGTCGGTGCCGGCGTGCCTCTAGGCCTTCGTTAACACTGTTCCCCAGCGATAGGCCTGGTTGATGGCATCTCGAATAGCTTGCCATTCGGGGTCATCCTTGTCACCGATGCGGTGGAAGTCATCGACGTGACGCTCATAGCACCAATGACCTTGGGGTGTGCGCCATCCATGAGTGTCTTGGATAACCAGATCCACAGGCAACGTTCGCCAAGAACCGCTTTGGCGAAGCTCGCCACAAGCCACGGGGTGCAGTTGCGGAGTTCTTCAGGATGCGGAGAATGCCTTCTTCGCCAACACCCAACGCTTCTCGAAGTTCTTGGACACCTGTAGTCCAGAGCTCTTTGTCTGCTTCGGTCGGCATGGTCTGCAAGAACGCCGTCTCTAAATCCAAACCTTCAAGAGGCCACTGATGATGGGCAGACATCACGTACAGGAGGTTCCGACCCAATGTCGACTGCGCTGGACTGGCATTCTTGAACGAAGGATCCAACAGCGAAGGGTGCTCAAGGCCAAGGAGGACAACGCGTGCCTTTGCTTTCTTCGTCCCGTCTTTGGTGAAGAGGGTGTTCGGGTTGTCGCGGGCATCCTGGGTTGCCTCTGCGAGGTCTTCAGGAGGCGTGAGCTTCCAGGTGAGAACCCACTGGCGCGAACAATGCGATTGCTCTCGTAAGCTTTCTTGACCTCCACACTGTCCACGCACTTCCTGACCGCTTCTTTGGCCAGAAAGGACCTGACCTCCTTGCTCTTTGCCCTTGTGAAGAGGCTGCGCTCCTGTGGCCCAAGGTTTGAGATGCTCACTTCTTCTTCACTAGATACGCAACTGGATTGCGCTCTAGCATCTTGCGCTGTTGATGTGATTCCACCTTCAAGAAATCATGCGCCTCCTCCATGACACTGTAAAGGCAAGGCTCTTCAAGCTCCTCAGCCGCACCAGCCTCGAGTTCTTGCAACCGCTGGATGTCATACTTGTCCATTGCGGCAGCAAAATGGTCGGTGCGTAGCTTCTTAGCCTCAGGTGCCTCCGCGTTGTCGCGTGTTGAAGGTCCCCTCGTGGTTCGCAAGGGCGTGGAGGTAGAAGACGTCGCTCCTCCACCGGTGTGGTCGGCCGTGGGGTCGTCGTAGTCGTTTCGGGCTCGAGCGGTGCCTGTCGAAGACGTTCACCAACAGGCTTGTCCACGTAATCGCAAGGCTGGAAGGGCGCAAACATCGTGGTGTCATCGGGACGTTCTGGTAGTGAAGGAAGTTGGACTTCTTCAGGAGTTGGCGCTTGATCAGTCAAGTCGTGATATTCACGCCGAGGGAGAATATCAGCAAGTGTTCGCCATTGCGAGGGTCGCTCCTCAGAAGAGGTCTCGTAGATGAAGCGCTCTTCGGCCGTCACAGGTCGCGCGGAATGCACTGAACACCTGTAAAGCTGTGCCCCTATGAGCACCCAAACGACATGTCGGCGCTCGTCGTCCAGGTTGCTCGAGAATCGAGAAACTCGCGCTACTTCTTCCGCTTGCTGACGGGCCGTCGCCAAACGGGCAAAGTCTGTGCTCGGCTTTGCGGTGTTGTGCGTGATTACATCCTCATCCGTGATGTAAGAGGATCCAAATGCCCATTGAAATGATGAAAAACCCGCCGTGTACTCTGTGGAGTTGAGCGCGGAGACGGAGAGGTACAGAACCGTAGTGGAGTCCAGGTCCTTGGCGTCCAAGGCTATGGCAGATGCCGTATGCTTGACATCCTGGACTGCCGCTTCTATGGTGCCGTGGGCCCATGCCTCCTTTTCAGCAACAAAGTGCGGAATGATGTTGATGTCGTTGAGGAACTCGTGGACACCCTCGGACACAAAGCTCTTGGCCGCATCCATGAGCAAGTATCTTGGCTTTGGGAACACCCCCAGCCAACGCTCAGAGAAGGCCTTGATCAAGTCCTGTCCAGACTCGGTCTTCGTCTCGAGGAAGTCCATGAAGTGTGCATAGTGAGTGCTACCATCTCCGGTGCCGCGTCAGAGGTAGAAGCATCCACCATTCGAGGTCCTTGACCCGCTTGAGAACCAGCGCTATGGTGGCTTGGTGGCGCCTTGTTGAGGAGGAGTCGATGCGGAAGCAGCTCCTCCCACCAGCCGTCGCCATTCCGCCAGGATCGATCCCACGACTCCTCTTCATCTGGAGGAAGACCAAAGTCCCAAGCTTCCTGCGAAATCCCAGACGATCCTCATGAAGTCGAATGATGGCTTCGCAGAACTCTTCATGCACCAATGACTCACGAACCAGAAAGTTCCCAATCCTTTCCTGAGGACGTCTCTGAAAGGCAAAGTACTGAGAGCAGATCGCAGCTGCGTTGGGAAGTGTTTGTCGGACCAGCGGGCTAGCAGCCAGCCTTTGGAGGAATTGTCGGGTACCTCCAGGACTGTCGAACGCCATGCGACTCCATGACATTGCCAGCAGCCGAGCTGGTCCAGTGAGCCTGCTCATCAAGCGAGACACACAGCATCTTCTTTTGTGCACGGCTGTGGACTGCGCAAACCAGGCAACTTCTCTCGTGTGTCTCCGCCAGGTCCTAGCTGACCCATCCCAGGAAGGAACGGAGTGTTCCTTGCCATCTGCCATGACGTTGTCTATCTCAAAGAACTCAAAGACGAATCAAGATCAATGTTGAGCCTAGTTTTCTTCAGGATGGCTCTGATGAAGAACTTCGTCCATGAACTTGTTCAAGAAGGAGCGGGCACGAACGGCGCCAGCGACAGCTCGAAGTCGTGGAGCGACCCTGGAGCGTATCGCTCCGCTGCCAATGCAGCAAGCAGAGGAATGATCGTATGGGCTCGGAAGGAATCTACGGCAGCGCAACACAGCAGGTGCACACAGCGCCGCCACTTTTACAGAGCGAACAGATGCTCTCCGCAGCAAGTAGCTATGCAAAGTCCTGCGTCAAACAGGGGCCCCTGCTGATGAACCAAGCAGCGGCAGGAAAACGAGCGGAATCAGCTGAACCTAGCTTGATGCTTTGCAGAAACCATGGATGCCATGAAATTGGTCACGTGCACAAGGTCTGGCCTAGTGCGAAAAGCTAACCACAGGCACTCGCCCGCCACCTTCTGACGCCTTCTGACCTTGCTTGAGTTCTCAGGCTATATACCAAGACTCTCAGCACAAAGCCATTCCCGAGGACGTGGTAGCTGTGCCGAGGCATCGCAAGATAACCCATGTTGCTTGAGCAAATTGCTGACGTATCCAGCTTGGCGCAGGAGGAAGTAACCGTCCCTCTCGAACAGCTCCATGCCTGAGTAACGAATACCCTCCTCCTGAGATGCCAACTCCAAGGCCGAGCGTGGCCACGTGTCGGATATGGCCTGATACAACACCAGCATAACGTTCCGCAAGCACAAGTACAACAAATCGTCAACATAGGTGACCAAAATGCCGCGCGTACTCAACTCGCCATCCTCGTCTTGAAGCATGATACGCCAGAACTCACTATCCGGAACCATCGGCGCAGCGTCCAAAGGTACTTTCAAGGCTGTAAGCATCTCATCTCCGACCTAAACTGAGACCACAAAGCAGAAGCTTCACGTAGGCCGTAAAGAGGCCTTGCCCGCAGCTCTGCGCCGTCGAGGAAACACAACCATCTTCCCAGCTAGCTAGTCGATGCGATGGAGGACAGTGCAGAACTCACTGCAGCGCTCGACCAAGTACGTGACCGCTGCGCCTGTGCACATGCGGTGGCGTTTACCATCGCCCTGGCCGATATCGTGTCTGAGATTGGTCACTCGAATGATCATGTCCCCGCCCTGCGCGGACTTCTTGCTCTGTGTGATGAGTTTCCTGTGCCACACAGGCGTGTGCTTCCTGTTCATGTGAAATCTGCTAGGGCTATGCTGCTGGAAATCCGTAGCGCTCTCCTGCCGAAGTGGCTACGCCCCGTTGCGCCGGAACCCTGGTCTGGATACTCTCCTTGGGGTGACTGCTGGGGGCAACGAGAAAGAATTACCCTGGCAATGCGCAAGTTGAACCTTCGCGCCGGAGCGCGCCGTGAATGCACCCTCGTCGCAAGGTTGACCAACATTCACCTGAAGAGGCAGGACCTCAGCGCCCTCTCCATACACCCCGGACCTCTAACACTTCGGTTCAGCGTCCTCGTGTGTCCTCTCGTCCTGGTGGAAATGCACCACTGACCAACCAGGTCCTGGTTAGAGTGCGTATCCAAGCTGCCAATGTGCAAGAAGCGCATTATGTGGCCACTGTTCCTCGTGGATTCATTTCACGGAGTCACCTGATGCTAGAATCCGGCAGAAGTCAGGATCATGCCTCATTGAGTAGATGCGGATCTCTGCAGGCCTCCGCCTGACCCGCTGCGGCGACCACACTCTTTGCGGGGGACATGACCTTTTGGCCTTCCTTGCGCTTACCAGTGTACTGACCTCGTTTGAGCATCATTGGTGAGTGAAGTTGCTGAGGCCCAAGACTATGGTGCGATGACCTCAGTTTGTGGCAAGTGTGTACCTGCGCCTCTTTTGCCGTTTGCCCCCTCGCATTTTGCTTGCGCGCCCTAACGCTAGCTCACATTACTCCTGTGGATGGCAGCCGTTCACTCCAACTAGCAAGCTGTGCAGTATGTCCCGGACGCATCCCTACGTCACTCTTGACGCGTTGTGGTTCCCGCGCATCTAATTGTTCCCCCGCCCAGTCCGCTGTCGACCGATTAACCTCTGGAAACCACCTTGGGTCCCTCCTTATGCCCCTTCTCCTCCTAGGGTGCTTAGGCTTTCTTCCCCTGCGGTGCTCTCACAGCACGGCAACCTGTTTGCCAAACCTCTGGCTCCCGCAGCCACGCGCTTTAAGACCTTGCGCCCCGTGTGCGGGTGCAAGGTCCCACGTCGACGATGGAAGAACACAACAGCAAGAACACCAGCTGATTGACCATGGAAGGCGGATCTTGTCCCATGAGGTGCTCGTACCTAGCATACAAGCCAGCGCTGCGAGCAACGCGCGCCTAAATCAACTCTCGGGTCAAGGTCAACAGCTTGCCGCCAGAGTCAGAGACCTAGAATCCGCTGTGTGGATTGCCGGGACCGTGGGTAGATGATTCCATAACCGAGTTGAGGAACAGGCGGGTCGACGTGCTTGAAAATCAAACGTGGGTGGGAGCAAGGGTTTCAGTGCCGTCAGAGCTGGCCTCTTGCGCGTGACATCCCGTGTGAGCCTCTACTTTCAAAAAAATTTGAGGGGATGCCGTGCTGGGCGCCCTGCGGAAGCCTGAGAGCATTCCTTTCTTGATGATGTGTGTGATCTGGCTTCGACCTCCTCTATTTCCGTTCGACTAGCGCATCTGTTGCTCCGCCAGCGCTATCATCTTCTGCCTCCACTTGCTCTGGTTGCAGATGGAAAAAAGAAGCCGGGCTCCACCCTTGTTGGACTGCGTGAGCCTGTCAAGCCTGCGCCTTGTGCCCCATGTTACCTTCCTCTACCTGTGTCCTCCGTGTGCCTAGGCTACTTGGACTGGATTGTTGGCGCCTCGATGGTCTCTATGTTGCCCTTTTGCTCTGTTCACTCTGGCTGTACCACGCATTCTTTTGCACTCTCTTGGGTCTCCTCGATGACTTAGGCGTGTCACCTGCCATGCTATCCACTTCTACTAGTTTTGCTTTCAGTTCGATCAGGCTTGAGACGACTCTGTCGCTTGTACATCTCATGTACTCTCGTCGTTGGGACAAGCTGTTCCTATGCTGGATCTGTGGAGACCCTTCGTGACTTGACTAAGCTTGACCGAGATCGGCTCGGTTTCGCTGTACTTTATGTTTCAGAGCCGCTTGGTGAGGTCGTGATTTGACATTGCGTGGCTTGCAAAACTCTCTCACCTTTCTGTGTAGCTAGATCAATGATGAACTTAGGAGGTGGAGCAATCTACTTGTCCTCTCAAGTCGAAGCGTGACGATAACTGGAATTTTCTAGCCTTTGGCCGTGATGATCCATGTGCGGATTCGACTTGTGAAAAGATGCCAACTGATAGATCACATGATGAGGATTTCTGACCTGACGGTGCCCGTATGGGGACATGTCCGAACAACTCCCTTCGGCGTCTTGATGAGTGTGGGAGTCGCGCGAAACGCTTGCAAATCAAATTCAGTTGACTCTGTGCAGGTGAATATCGCCAGCCCAGAGCTTGGAATGGCGCAAGTAAGAGCAGTTTGACTTGCGATTTCTTGATGACAGGTACGTGAGTGCGGCTTGTTTCATGTTTCTCGATGTGTTAATATAACACTGAGCTAGCAAACAATGACTGATGAGAGTGCGATAGTGCGCTCGCGAAAAAAGAAAGAGGACGACGTACCAAGAAAACATCGTCTGGTTTGGCTAGTCCAGCTTGCGCCAGGATTTTTGGAGCCAAGACCCCATAGGTCGATTTATCAGAGGGCCGCGCAGCCAACAGGAAAGCGCCGGTTATGTCGGTCGAGCCCTCTGACCAACAAACATTGGAAGCCGAGCATAGAGCTATACGCAAGCTTTCTGATGCTCCTGTGGCGAACAAAGATGCGCTATCCTCCATGTCAATGTGGTTTCCGCGTATGACCAGTCTTCCCTTCCTCTTCCATCGTGGCACCTCTTGAAGCCTCACGTACTGGGAGGCTTGACAGTAAACAGTGGCTTGGCCTCTGCTCCAGCTGGCCTGGCCCATCGAAATCCGTCTCAAAAAAGCTGTGTGCACGGCCTGTTCAAGTTCCGGCGGTGCCGACACAAGTAGCGCAACGTCGATCATAGGGTACGTGTCCTTGCCTAACATGCATCTTGGGAAGCAAGCTCGCTGCTCTCACCGGGTTTGGATTTCTCCTCCAGTCCAGCATGGCTGCGCCGAGTAGTGCTCGCAATGTGTCTGTCCATGTAGCTGGAGGGGGATTAAAGGCCTTGAAGTAGAGTTTCGCCGTATAGAGGAACACCCTTCATGGCCATGTCCGTTGCAAGCAAGTAGGTTCCCCCACTACCACAAACCTCACAAACCTCCGCAACAGGAAAGGGGACCCGACCACTTACTTCACCCACAAACGAAGCGCGACCATCTGCTTGAAAACCAGGATCACCTCGACGCACGCCGCCGTTTCGAATGCCCTGGTCGTCCCCCAAATTCCCTTGCGGAAGTACTGGTAGACTGGTAGTCCTGCAGGCTGCGTGCTACACAGTTCCCCTTGCCCTTTGCCCTGATTTCCAAACACCACTCCACAGCTACGCAAAGATCCTAAGTCTTCTCGCCCATGCCACGCATGAGAGAGAAACGAACTCACCCCTCCGCCCTCTTGGCTCAAGCTTTGTGCGCAGGAGAACCGTGATCTCAGCCGCAGGGTGCACTTGTTGGAGGCTAAATCCTTTGAGCTGGCGAGGGTACCGGGGTTCAGGCAGAGCCGGCTCCGAGACAACCGCGTCTGCGATCCTGTGAGGGTCTGCCATACCTGGTGTGAAGCAAAGTCTTTGGTCTCGACTGGTGCTGCCAACCAGTTCGGAGACAGCATCTCGCTGGACTTCCCAGCCAATGGAAACCTAGACGCGCAGTGGCGGCGGCCGGGCTGACCTGCGATGCCAAGCTCCGCTTACAATAAGAGCAACCCAGAATTTGTCAGGAGAGGCAACCTTCTTGGCCAAGACTCCGTACTCAAAATCAGGACCCTCGCCTTGTAGCACTGCGCTCCGACGCAGGTCCTCAGACGTCAGAGCTCCTTCGGATCCACCGCCTCGCCGATCGGCGGCTCGCCGGAAAGTCCAACTGATTTACCTCCCCATTCTGTTTCTTTGGTTGCTCCTGAGAATCGCTCTGAGGCCGTGGAAGGCTTGACTGCTCGATTATTGGTGGCCCAGCTGGCGGCCGAGTGGCATCTCTTCGTGGACATCGTTGCTGTGAGCGAGGCGGATATTGAGCTGTCCGTGACCTTTGGAGTACCTTGACTGCTTCCCACTGGCTTCAGACTTGCTGACTGCTGCCGGTGACGGTCTTAGCTACAGCGCTGCTGAGGAGCTCGGAGGCGAAGTGGGTGGACCACGGGAAGCGTGGATGTTTGACTTTACGGGCAGGCATTCCCGGGAGCATTTGCTGGAGATGCCGCCGTGATCGGGAAGAGTCGGACAAAGATGACAGACCCGGTTTCCAAAAGCCAGCCGGCAGGGAAGCGCACGACTTTTGCTGCCGTCCTGGGCCAGACCAACGACGAGGACGAGGTCGAAGCCCGAGTCGCGGCCGAGCCGAGCGACTCAAATGGCAGTGGCGATTGCAAAGCTGCCAAGGAAGAAGAAGGCCAGCAGCTTCGAGAGCATGCTCGAGGGCAGTGGCAGCTCCGACGTGTCTGCTTTGGCAAGTGGCAGACGCAACGTGCTGGCCTTAAAAGGTACTCCGGCGAGCTCTTCAGGATCATCCCAACTAGTTGTCCGAGGGCATCTTGGAGAGGATGGCAGCCGATTTTGGCAAAGGGAGTTTCTGGTGGAGACAAGGTGCCGTCCTTTGCTGTCTGGCGTGATCGGCGCTTTGAATCAAGGCTCGGCAGCTGCTCATGTGCCAAGTGCGCGAGGTGGACGAGAACCTGGAGCGGAAGCATGGGCTGGCGCGTGCAACTCAGGAGCAAAAGCACGCTGGGCCAAGCGGACGACGAGGAAAAGGAGACAGCTGGGACAGAACTGAATGGAGGAAAGGGAGGTCGCGGCAAAACGGACAGTGCGCGACTTTGGGCCAGGAGGCCCCTGCGGCCTTTTGAATTCGATAGAGCCAGGGAATCCCTCCCACGAGTGCCCTAAAAGCCATTGCCATACCCGGGATTTACATGAGGAGCGCTCGACTCCGCAATTCCAACATGCTGAATGCTGCGCGGTGCTCGTGGTGGCTGTCTTGCCGGCCCTCAGCTTCCTCATGGATTTCCTTGGGGCGGCCCCTTACAGGAGAGCAGTAGTTCGTAGCCGTTCGAGTACTTGTTAGCCACCGCTGCCGTGGCGCGGGAGCTGGGAGCACAACCAAGGTCCTCTTTTGCAAAGCGCTGGCTCCGAGCCTTTTCCCACGGACCCCTTGCCGCGCTCTTCTTGGCGGAGGCGGTTTCCTCGCAGACTCCGAGATGGCCGAGAAACTGCTGGGAGGCGCGAACGGGCGGCAGGGCTGCCTTTGATCTGTTGCCCAGCCCATTACCTTGACCTGTGATTTTCGAGATGAGCGCAGGCCTCAAGGACGAGCTGATTGCAAGTGCGCTTTTGATTGCCGTGTCCTGCTCCGATGTTCGTGCCCGACCTTCTCCCTGGCTACCGATGCTGCGCTGCAGTGGCGTACAGGCCTGGGTGGGACCGGTGTTCGGCCGCAAGCTGGGACGTCATGCTCTTGCAAAACCTTTGTGGAATCGCTTGCTGCGATGTTTGGATGCTCGTGGGCGGGCGGCAGGACTGCTGCAGCTAGAGGACGAGTTGCCGGACAAGCAGGTGCCGAAGCACCACCTTTGGTCGGCTTTGCCGCGAACCTTGCAATTTGAAGAACCGTGGAGGTCTGTGCGGGATTGCAAATAAGGAAGCGCCCGCGTCGGGCGCCCAAGACCAAGTTCAACCTGGCCATGGAGTGGCTCGGCAGGCCCAGCAGTCCGGCCATAAACCGGGAGCTTCACAAGAGCCTGCCCGAGAACCCCGCCGACGATGGCGCGCGGGACGTGCCGCTGCGAAGCCCGGTGTCAGCCCTCAGCCTTGGTTGAGGGATTTTGGCTTTTGGATGAGTGGCTGGCTTCTTTGTCTGCTACGCCTGAGGACGCTTTGGATCTCCCGCCTCTCTGGGCGAGATTGCAGCTGTGCGAGGGCCTGCGCAGACCCGTGCCGAGGCCAGAGCTTCGTGGTGGCAAAACCCCAGCGCGCGCAGCTCCGAGCGGAAGGGCCCAATTTTGGCTAGCGAAGTTGGGGCGTTGCGCCGAGTTCTGTCTGACGAAGCGCAAAACTCACCGGCTGCTGGGTCTTGACCTACGAGCTGAAGCGGGATGCCTCGGAGAACTTGTTGGACCTTCCAGTGCAGAAACTGTGCTGCAACTTGTACGTGCCCGTGCCTTTGTTGCTGCCGGCGCGGGGCCAGGTGTACCAGCATGAGCCGAGCAATCCGGCCCGCCGTCCGTTCGGCTGAACATCCCGAGGGTCTGCCAGATTGCAGAGAGAGCGTGCGAGAACGTGTCCACGAAGGCAACCTTCGCGCAAGCTTTTTTGCAGCAGTGGTCGAAGCAGCTGTTTCAGCTGAAACTTTGTTCTGGGTCGAGAACCCTGCCGGGTCTTTCCTTTGCCTCCTGGACGAGTGGGTGGCCCTGCGACAGAAGCGTGCTGACGTCGCCAACTTTTTCCTCATTGATTACTGTCGATGCAACATTAGGTGGAGAAAGCGGACGCGATTCTTCACTTCAACGAGCTTGCAAGGACAACGTGTGCCCAGCAATGGTAAAGGACGGCATCAGCGTTTGAGCGGCGTCTTTGCCCTGGACAAAGCTGGCGGAGCCCTACCCTCGCCAGTTGAACCACATCTTGGCTCGGGCTATGGCTGAAGCTCTACGACCTCTACGTGATGGTCGACAACTTGGACGACGTGCCTCTGGTCAGTGCCCGCGCTCGAGCCCTGCAGGATCGTGTCTTGGCGGGGTTCAGGGAGTGGCTTGTAAGTAACTTTTCTCCACACCTGTCCTTCGTAGCTTAGAGGGTTGTGCCATGGCCTACTGTGCGGTGCTGCGCTGTTACGGAAAACACCTGTTCAGTTCTGGAGAACCTCTGTGCAAGTGGCGGCATCTCTGCGCGTTCTCTTTGTTGGGATTTGGCAGCCCAGTGGGAGGGGCTTTGCCCAGCTACACACCGGACTCTGACGCCGTATGCTTTGGTCAGGGCTATAATGACACGGCAGTGGTCGGACTGGCTTTCTACGGTGTTGCTCGTGTTGGTGAACCACTGCTGGCGCGACGGGGCACCATTTTGCTTCCCAGAGATTTTCTGTTGTCTGAGCTGGATACCTGTTACGTGAGAGTGGAGGCTCCCAAGACTCGTTTCCGCTTTCAGGCGGCGCTGGGACTCTCTGTTGACTGCTTTGGACGTGCCGAAGGCCTCAAGGGTTACACCTGGTGGCTTGTGTGGGGGAGGTGCTGTGCATCTCTACCAACACCAACAGAGCGTCCCTGTCCAAGACTTGATGTGGCGCATGAGGCTGAGATCGCAGAGCACCTTGGAGAGTTATTTGCAGGAGGTTGCGGCGACAAGTGTGTTGCCTTCGCTTCCTGCTCCGGCTCTTCGGAAGATTTCGGCTGCTGCTTCTCTTTTCGAGATCCACCTGGAGCCCCATCAGCCTAGCAAGTTCTAGGGCAGCACCAGCAACCCCTCGTTCTGCTGTAGCTAAAACAAGGTGTGGAGAAGGCCCTGCAAGTGGCTTTTTCTGAAAACGCAGCTTGCTCCGGGACGACGCTTCTGGAGTTGTACG
>CAJNIZ010028524.1:27667-40179 GCA_905231905.1 Symbiodinium pilosum | reverse complement strand
TGGAGTTGTACGACGCTGGCTTTTCTGCTCCGGCCAGCTTGCTAGGCGCCTGCAGCTTTACCTTGGCGCAGCCCAGGCGATGGAAAACAGCAGTGTCCGAGTGAGTGAACTTTCATGCGACAGGCAGCCCTTACCTCCAGCATGGAACTCAACAACTGTCGTAGATCCGAATTTTCTGCTTGCAATGTGTAGCAAGATTGCCATGCTGCTGCCCCAGGGCATTAGCTGGAAGCAGGGTCGACCCCTGCTCCTTCCACTCCTGCATGGCCCGTCTTGTAATAGGGGTCCTCTAATGCTCCATGGATGTAGTCGGGGACCCGAACCATGTGGATAGCGGAGAGGCTGTAAGAGGGGATCTTCTCAACGTCTTTACTTGTTCCCAAACCGGCTCCCTGATCCGGCACCTCAGCAAACCCGGAAGTGTGGAGTACCACACAACCTCCTTATTAACATCCTCCTGTCTGGTCTGAGGTCCGCCTTGAGGTATCTCTTGTCCAGCAGCGCCCGCTGTTTCATCTGCCCATGCAGCCCCTCGTGCACGACTTTGCAACGCCTGCACTAAGGCTGTTCTCTGAGCAGCTAACTGAGACATCGCCTTCTGAGCTTCCGTTGACAGTCGCATACCAGATACAGCAACTCGTCCTTGCAGAGGGACATCGCCTGCACTACGAGAGGCATTCTCAGAGAGCATTTGAGGGCGTTCTGCTTCCGCTTGCTGCCTAGCTGCTGGTGTTTGTGCTAGCTGTGCTTCTGCTGGAGCGTGGGTGACAGGTGAAACATGCTCAGGTGCTGTGATGACCACCTGGATTGCAAAGCCCTAACCTTACCCTGAACATGTCCTGTCCAGACGTCGCGTCCGGTCCGGTTTCGCGCGCAAGCGTTGCTGTTCCCAGTCCGGTTTCGTAGGTACCAACCACAGGCTGACCACCAAGCCCAGTCTCCAAGGCAAAACCACCAAAAGCACCTGACATACCAGAAGCTTGCCGTCGCTCAGGCCCCTGCGGGTTATTCAGGCCTGGGGCTTGAGGAAGAACTCCATTTGCTAGAGGCCTGTTTGTTGTCGCTGAGGCTGTGGCGCCGTAGCTCACAGGCATCTGGCGGAAAAACCCACCATGCGAACCATCTGTACCACTCTCCGCAGTAGTAACGTTTGGGCTCATACCCTGATGAGAAGGGTATGGACCTGGATCTGAACTCTGATGATGGTACAAGGAGTTCGCCATGCTGCAGTCACTGACCAGCCATTGCGCACGTTGCGATAGCATTTCTTTTTCGGGAACACAAACAAGACATGCTGTGCTATGCTGTCGTCTGCTGAACGCTTATGGCTTTGACTTTACAAGACTCCGCATGGCCCAAGGCATTATTCCGCAGCCACGCTTAGAGGGCCTAGAGCGAGCCCACAGCCAGCGTATCCAACCTGTTACAAGCTGCTTCCATGTCAGCAAAACATTTTTCCCGTCGTGGTTTGCCCGGCCCTCTCTAGACCGCTTCAAAGGTGAAGGGAGTAACCGCGGCACATGACCCATGACGCTCCCAAGACTTCGCGAAGCAGATGACGCTCAGCACTCTCCCTGTATCATTGTGACAAAGGTTCTGACACCATGCCGATGGCATCGTGGGCTGCGTAAGGTAGAAACGAGTCCCAGCTGGTGCTCATGATTCATGTTGCTGGGTGTGATGGTGACTAACAGATCCAGGCCATCTGACGGCATTGAGAGCTGCTTAACGGACAATGGGTGCCAGGACGGTTTCAGCAGGCAAGGATCCGGGTCATGAAGGCCTGTGTGGACGAGAAACACGACCCCAGTGATGCCAATGATGCTGGGTGTGATGGTGACAAGAGATGGCTAAGAGGTACGGATTGGGGTCATCCGATGGCATGAAGCGCTGTGTCAAGCAATCTTGCTTGTGTTTGGCATGAGGTTGGCATGGGGTGGTTGAGAGACGTGGATTAGGGCGATCGTGTGGCACCGAAGTCCGCATAAAGGAGGAATGGGACCATGCTGATGTTCATGATGCCTGGCGTGAACAAGAATGAGCCTGCTGACGCCTGCTAATGCTCATGACACTCGCTCTGGTGACGCAGGGTGCTTGATAAAGCTGACAGACGCCGAGTAGAGTGCTCCAAGGTTTTCAGCGGCTGCATGAAGAACGGGTGCTTATGATTACCTCTTATTCTGCTTGAAGTTGCAGTGCCCGCGCCACGCCCATGCGCATGCCATTGTTGAGTGTCAGGACGTGGAATCAGTTCCCACAGCCACCAGGCTTCACAGGCTTCGCAGGCTTCACCTGCCATGACCTTGGGCTAGGACTCCGACATGTCAACATCAGGTCTAATCGGGGTTCAGGATACCTCCAATGCACCAATGCACTCAGGATCCACTTCCCGAGTCCCACATGCTGCTCGCATCAGCTTTGACTGGAGTAGAGTGGCCAAGCAGCAAGTAAATCCAACCCTGTAGAATTCACTTACGAGGGTTTGAAGAATTAGTTGGGGCTCACATCAAGATAGCCCGCGGAGGTGGCTGCGCTTCAGCTGTCGTCTGCTTCTGCTCCTGGCACACCGGCCTCCATCGATCTTGATCTTGTTAAGTTGTAAGTTGGTCTAGAAGATGCCTTTTAGCCTAGGCCAAATACAGCTTCGAGAAACACGCGTCTTCAGAGCTCAAGGCGGCCCTGCAGGCCACGAGCTGCAACATGAAACATGAAAGTTTATGTCTGTATCTGCAGCTCTCAGCTCCGCCTGAGTGTCAGGCGCTGCCGCCCGCCAAGGGAAGCGACGTGCGCTGGACTGAGCATCAACGAAACAAAGCCTTCGATTCTCAAGCTGTGCACCAAGAGATTGCCTGCACAATCCTAGGCGCAATGGCTTTTTGAGCCTGCTCCACCAGACTTCCAATGACTGCGAGGAGCGGGGCTCAGGTGACAACACTTGATAAGAGCTACACAACCGAATGCCGGAAGACGGGTCGTTTGTGACTTCTGACATGTTTCGCTGCAAAAGGAAGAACGGTCGTAGTTGTTGTATCCTCCCAACCTCCGACCCTCGTAAAGTGCACTTTCACAGTTTTCGGAGCCTGGTTTCTCCAACCCTTCGCACTTGCATGCGTGTGCTCCTCGCAGAGTGCCGAACTGTCGTCACTTTCGAGGCCCGGATCCTTTGACCCTCCACGTGTTGCTGTCAGTTTGGGACCCCCGATCCCTCCTTCAAGGTCCGCCTTCAGGACCCCAAGACCCCCTCTCACCACCTGAGGTCCCGAAACAACAAAGCTTACAAGGTTGTTGACGCAGACCCCCGACGAAAGTGCAAGGATGGCAACGCAACCGGCGACGCAACCTGCCAGATGACTGTGATTGTTAGCACGTCTGAGTCTGACTCGAGATAGTGAACAGATTTGCACTCGCAAAGACTCGCACAGAGCGCTTCGCACAAGCTGCGGATGCTCCCAGCCCCCCATCTCTCAATGGGAACCCCTTTTGGCTCTGCATTCGGTAAGACCGGGCTGTGAGGAGACGCCGGATTCGGAGGTGTCGCTACCTCTGCACGCAGGAAGCCCCAGTTCGGTGGAGATCTGGCAATTGCTCTGCAGCTGTGCAGCGCTGTCGCAAGTGCTGTAGACAATTGCTCCACCGAGGTTGCCAAGGCGAAGCTTTGCGCAGCTATGCGCAGCTGGTAGCTCTACAGGCTCTGCCCTACCTTTCAAAGAAGCGCATTTCGGAGAGGCGCTCTGGTCTGGCGGCCTGCCGTCGCCTCAACAGAACGCAATTGGTCTTGGGTTGTTGCAGCTTGCAATTTTTTATTGCTCTGAGCTCTCCTTTCTCTTCTGAGGCGGCTGGGCACGGCCCTGGAGCTTCCGCCCTGGGACGCCTGCGCCTCCTGCGCCTGCGAGTGAAGCCGCTCTGCAGTCGCAAGCGCGGCTCCACCGCTCCCCAGAAGCGGTTTGCTTTTCCGGCAGAAGGAGACTGGGGAGGAGACACGAGAAGAAGGAGTTCCGAGACGGTGTTTCACCATGGCTCACCTAGGAGGTCCGGAAGAAGAAGATCCGGAAATCCGTTTCTCAGAAAAACGGGGCAAAGCACGTGAGCTCGGTTCGGAGAATTTCTGAGGACGACAGGAGTCCATCCGATGGTTCCGTCGGGCACGGCAGCTCGCGAAAGGACGTGTCAAAAAGACAGCGAAGGCGAAAAAGCGTCGGCTGCATGAGTTTCGACATTTTCAGGTCAAGCTTTCTTTGAAGCCTGTCACTTATACTTCCGCAGCTGTTCGACAGCCGTCAGGAAGCAACCAGATCTGTCCAACCCCGCGGGAGTTCTCAGCACCATTCCAAGCCAGCCCTAGCTTGACAGCTTGGCCCCTTCAAGGAGGCCGTCGGACCGCTTAGACCGCTTCGTGTGACCTTCATTCTTCATCCGCTGTTGCTCTGCCGCCATGGAGCTTCTGATGGCAGCTGGCCTCGGGGCCAAGGCTCACCTGAGCTGATGATTGATTTGCATGAATAGGTTCTTCTTCAACGCAACTCACTGACATGTTCGTGTTCTTTCACTTTCACTTTCAGGAGCTCTTCACTTACAACCGTGAGAACTTCAAGTTCGATCAAGATCAGAGGATCGAGCGCGAGGCGAGGGTTGGGAGACGGGGTGCAAGCAGGCATGAAAGCAGGTAAAGGCAGGTAGGCAAAGTGGCTAAATGGAGGCTCTTCGGTTGGAGATGCAAGTGAAGCGCTTCGAGCTCTTCAGAGAGGAGCGTTCTGGGTCAGCATGTGTCTTGGGCGTCAGATTTCGTTGGAGGACGTGCGCGACTTGGTGGAGCTCACAGTGGACCGCATGGACGTCTATCACTTGGCACGCAGCCTCAGACCGAAACTGCTAAGCTCTCATTAGTCTTGGTGTCTGTTCAAAGAAAAAGGTTGGCGCCCTGTTCCTGGAGTTCTGCATCGTGCTCTTCTGCGAGGGCCGAGTGCAGGCGAAAAGGAGTTGTGCGAAAAGGGCGAAGTTGAAGAGCGAAGTTTTGGACAAATTGGAGGCTTCAGCTCCGCCGTTTCTGCTCTCCCTGTTCCTCCTCTCCAACGCCTGCGCCTTCATCTACCTTCTCTTGGCCGTCTGGCTCAGCATGCACGCCTGCGCCTCAAGAGCCTCAACTCTCAAATCCTGTGAGCCCCCCCCGCAGCTCGCACGAAGTAAATTCAGGCCTCGATCGCGTCCCATAGCTTTGGGGTACGCCTGTCCGCTCCCCAGGAAGATTTGAAAGCAGGTCGGAAGGTTTCTCTCGACGCGAGATGCTGCGACAAGGCTCACACGATTCGTGCGCCTGCCGATTCCGAGCATGAAGCAAATCGCCAATCTCAGGAGCCACTCGCAGCTGACAACACCGTTAAGTTAACATGCTTGAAACGTCGAGCTCCTGAGTCGGTATGTTACACACCTCAGTCAGAACCTCAATCCAATGGCTCAAACCAACAGCCGCGCCTTCAGGAGCAACTTGAAAGACTACGAGCGTCAGGGCGTCGCCAACTTGCTACGCCTACCGTTCCAGGAACGCTTTTTTAAAAGCCATGGTGGGTCGCTCTGTTCACAAACTAAGTCGCCATAGTATGGACCTAGAGTGAATAATATGGTCTCCTTGTAAGATGGTAGCCGAAATTCAGTGCCTAAGCAGCAACCCATTCTAGGGCGCGTGTGCGTGAGGACCAGCAGGACTGGCAGCAGGCCGGTGACTTCGATGAAGCCAAGCCATGAGATCGTAATAGTACTAATAGTAACAAAAGTAATAAAGAGTACTAGATAGTACTAATAGTAATAGCACTTGAAGTAGTAACAGTAAATAGTAGTAATCATAATAGTAATAAGACGGAATCCCTGAGACCGGCAGTGAAGGTTCACGGCGCCGGGGAGTCACAGGACCCGCCCAGAGCCCTGGAAAAGTCTTACACGTATTACGTAGTACTACCATTTCTGCCATTACCACCGTATTACTGCCAGTATATCCACATTAATTAGTTGTATTTCCATGATTTCTATTCTTGTAATTCTCAATTTGAATCCCTTGTGCTGGTGCTATCAACGGATTTTGGCGTCATGTCTGCAGTGCTTCAGGTCTGGGCCCTCTGAGGAGAAGGCGCCTAAGGCCCCGGAGTCCCTGGGGCCGACGCCACCTCCCACAGCGCCGTTGGGCGCCTTTCTTCCTGCTGAATCTCAGCTGGGGATTTCCGAAGATTGGGGTGGTAATTCTCATCTCAGGGGTTGTTCAAAGGATTGTAGCATCTTGGGGTTTATGTTGGGGTTTACCGTTTCCTCCTTTGCAATTTTGGTGGCTGAACTCCGAGGCCGAAGCAGAAGCGAAGAGACGAGCGCCCCGAGGCGTCTCTGCTTCTGAAACTTCCCTGGACCCTCCAATGTAGTTTTTTTTTTTTTGGGGGGGGGGTTTGGTATTAAGACTCTTATTAGAACTACCCACAAAAAGGTACTACATTGGAGGATCTAGGTAGATTCTGGGAACCTGCAGGAGGAACCCTTAGTGGGGACCCTGTAGGTTATGAGAGGTAATACGGAGAGTAGATTGTGGCTTGACGAAGGTTTCAGCGACGACCTTGGGCAAGCCCGGCACTTGGAAGTGTAGGGTTCTGATGCTGTGAGTCTTTCTTTCCCTCCCGCCATCCGAAAATGAAACTTGAGGCCCGTAGATGCTGGGGGCCAAGACAGCCCAGACACGGGATTGCACTTTGCATGTCTGGACGTTCATGAAGTGACCAAGTACTGTCTCTCCTGCTGTCAGCTACATGCTGCTGCATTCTGATTACTGAAACGCGGTAAACTGTGGTACTACTGCTTCTTGGCGACTACAACTACTTACCAAGAGCTTTCAATCACCAAGCTGCCCCACCCTTTTCGTACCAAGCGTTGAAGACGCCTTGATGTCTCAACACCTCTGCGGTGATTGTTGCCTCCCAGTGCTGCGTGCATCTGCGTGCCCAACCTTCACAACCACCTTCCCATCTATGGAGCGCTCACACGAAGAACTCACTTTTCGGTTTGCCTCTTGGCATATTTGCGTTTCGTGCAGGCTTCTGGCTCCTCGAGCCTTACCTCAGGCCACAGACGAGAACATGCTGGTCTAATGTCCCAAATTGTGTCTGACGTGATCAGGGCAGAACCTGCTGCCTGAGAGGGAAGAGACTGTCGTTGGTGGCGAGGAAGGGTTGCGAAGGGCAATGAGGGAGACGATCTGATTCTGGAAGTCTGGCTGTTGTTGGGAGGATCTGCTGTCGTGCTCAAGAGGAGCGCAACCAGAACGTTGAGCGCTTAAAACGCCAGTGACAGTGTGCTTTGGGGACCCAAATCCTAAAACCAAACAACCCTCAGCCCTTAAACATGACATAAAACTCTAAACCCTAGAGCTTTGGAGCTCTTACCCCTACAGCCCTATAGCCCGAAAGCCTTAACCCCCAAACCGCACAACACTTAGGGCATAAACACCTTATAAGGCCACGTCCAGCTTTTCAGGCAGCTACAGCCCTCCCGGCGCTTTGAGACAAAGGGAACTTTGCTTATTGGTGGTTACACGCCATATGTATGTATATATTATATATTTATAGGTCTAGGTGGAGTACAGCAATCCTCACTGGAGATGAAAGAGGCTTCCATGCCTTTGCCAGGTCTAAATGGCAGTGTTACGATGCCTACTGCAGGGTCTGCATGGGTTTGGGCCTGGTCCTTGGTATGTGGAACAGGACTCTTGACATCATGGTGCATTTGTTGCTTTCTTATGTTCTGATGGCAGGTGTAAATCAGATTCTCCAGGGCCTGAGCTACTACTGCATCTGCGGCTGCCTCATCTTATCCCCTCAGTGACTGACAATGCTCTCTATCTACCTGATGTCCTGATGTGGCTGTCTGATGTGGCTGAGCAGGTCACACGCTGGTGGAGAATCATTCGCCGACCACGGGCTATGCTTTGGTGACGCTCTTCCAGCCTGCCCACCATGGTGTTTTCAAGCTCGCATGAGCTACTGTCGATAATTAGGTAACTACCGGACATCGGGGTCCCTTGATTCTAGTATAGTCTTCAGGACCCATGTCGAGGAATTACATTGGAATTCTGTGGCTTTCAGCTCAGAAGAGCTCCGGGTCGCCCTTTCGGTTCCTGCCAGGAGCACGACCATTGCGCTGGCAGTCCTAGATCTGGTAGGGCACCAAGCCCTCACAGCGTTTTGTGCTTCTGGGCGTTCTTTTCTGAGGCCGGCCTGAGGAGGAGGGAGATCCTTGCAGTTCAGGCTGGGAGCAAAGTTTTTCAGGGAACTTTGTGTAAAGGGGTGGGATTGGGGGATGCAGCCTCAAATTCTACCTTTCCTCATTTCGTCCAACCCAGGAAATCTTATGTCAGTACATGATCAGTTTGGGGTTAAGCCGACAGGATGTAATTACTTCGGTGCGCTGGACTGCTTCCCACTGTCCACTGTCATAGTGGGACGACAAATACGACAAAGTCTGAGCCTCCGGCTGTGATAGTGGGAGGCGAGGGCTAGCGACGACAGCGCTTGAAGAAATTTTAGGTTTGCAGTTCGGGCCCTGAAGGGTTTTATTTCGACTCAAGGCCCCATGAACATCCAAAATGGGTGTTTCCTGAACCTCTAGCCCCTTTGATATGTATTCTCGCTTGCCCCCCCCTGCCGCCCAAACTGTATGTCCGGATAAAATCCTGCGGATAAGCCCCCGATGTATGTCCAACCCTAATATGTTTAGACACACTGGTTCTTGAGATCTTATTTCGAGGTTGGCTACACGTACGTACCCTCATTGTAGCCCATTCTGCTGATGCCGACTGTAGAATCCTGATCTTCTCCTTCCAAGGTGGGCCCAACCCCATCACTGATTCTCAGAGCGAGGTGGTGGGCATCATGCCCTGCTTGCTGACAGCCTGGGGAGTCGCACATGGCCACCGCAGGGACCCAAGCATGGAAAGGTATTGCATAGATAATCTCCCCTCTCTATTTCTGCAATGAAACGGGTGCTCACGAATCCTTCGGCAGTCTTGAGGAATACAGGGCGGTGTCCTGGATCCTGCGCAGACGCCTGGCCCTTGGTTTGTGATGCGGGCGGAGGATGCGGAGGATTGGGAGGGCACAGGTTTCATTGACATTTGAGGTACATGCTGTCGCCACTGAGCTTCCTCTGCCAGGTGGGTCACCTTTTTTGCATGCTGAAGCCGGCTGGGCCAGAAGTTTGAGGTGCTTTGGCTGGAGCTTTGGCTACGGGTCGCTGCCCCTCATGGCGAAGACCAAGCAAAGCGCGCCCTTTTCAAACTGCTTTCGCCAGCTTTTGCCAGCTTTCGCCAGCTCATGACAGGCTGCCGCGGCGCTTTCGACAGGTCTCGAGTCTGCAAGAAATGCTGTGGTTTTGATGTGTTTGATGCGGTTCTGTGGGTTTGGGTTTGGGCAGGTGCTGTTCCTCGACGTCTTCGGCGACTCCTCAGGCAGAGAGCCGGCTCCAAAGCTCTTGGGGAAATCTCAAGGGCCACCCGAGGCTGGGACCCGCAGGAGGGGGACAACAACTGCGAGGCCGCCTCCCGATTTGGCTTCAACCCGGTACACTGTCGAGAAATCTGAGGACGATATGATCGAGGGCGAGATGTTCAAGCAGTTGGGGGTCAAGGAGGATAAGGATGCGGACGAAGAAGCGGAAGAGGCCCTGTACAAAGCCAGCTTTGGGGATCCCGACAGTCTCGGGGCAATCAGGTGGCAGGCAGACCACATGTTCTTGAATGTGCATCTTAAGACTCGCTGTGGCGGCAACTCAGTAAGCCCCGCTTCCTTCAAGTTTTCTGTAGCGAACCTGCTGTTCCTGAAAGCGAAACGCTAAAGCAAGGAGGACGTCCTTCTTTCGCCAGGCTTTGCTCGCCGCAGCCCAACGGGCGGCCTCACAACTGACAATGGCTCAGCCGCTTGGATTGGATAGGTAGGGATGCTTACATAACCTTGCAAACACATACGGGGTTGCCATACATATGGGGGCCTCAGTACATTCACAGACCTCAATACTCTGTAGTCTGTGTTACAGGTATCCCCACCACCAACAAAAGCGGGAAAGCATAAGGATGAACTCGCGTTGCATGAGCTTTTCGAAGAGGTGTGCGGCTCGGCGGTGGAATGCCTCGCCATCCTGGGCGCTCTCGAAGCAACAGGCGAAGGACACACGCGCCTGCTCCCGCTGCCTTCTTGTTGGCTTAAGTTGGTATGCTGGCGGGAGGATCTAGACGCGGTGCGGGACCAGCTGAAGCCTGCACGGCTATGTTAGCTTTTCGTCTTGGGCAGTTCTGATATCAGCTTGTTTCTATAGCCATGGACCTTGCCAGGAACTGGGGCAGCACAATCTACACCGAGCTAGAAAGGTGTTGTCGCCTCAGTGGGCAGGCGACTTATCCTCCCCCAAATCTCCTTCCCTTCGGGGCTCGGCTTGCCTTGGCCTTCTGAGGATCCCCGAGGCACTGCGCAACCTGGAGCGGGATCTCCGTCCATGGTCAGCCCAGTTTTGTGTTCACATCTGGTAGAAAACAGATTTTCTCTTGAGAGAAGGTCCGAGCTTTCTGCTGAAGAGCAGTCTGCAGACCCTTTTGCTGGCTGCCTGCCAGCCACCCAAAGTCAGTCTGGAAAAGCCTCGGGTATTTCGCCGATGCTCTCAGGGTGGGTCCCTTCGAGCACGATGACGGGTACAGGACCTCGATCTATCATTTCGAGGCGCCTGCGGACGGCTGGATGCATGTGCTGCCCATCATCGAGTTCACCTTGCTGCAGATCGAATCCCAACGAACCCTCTTCGAAGATGCGGCCCGAGAGTGTTGGAAGCTCGGGCAAGCTTCACTTCTTCTTCCTCCCAATATCTGTTGACGCCCAAACGCGGATCTACCCGATGTTGGAGGCTCCTCAGTTTTGTTCAATGTCACGAATCAAGCGCTTTGGAGATCTGTGACCTGTGATGCTGCAGCTGTGGTCTTTTGATTGGGAGGGCTGACCAAGAATTTCGTGAAGCACTGAAGCATAGATCCTGCAGCCATTCGGCAGCCATTCAGCCTCGAGGGCTCCCCCTGCGTCTTGCCGCGCTTTTTCTGGCCATGTCCCGACGGCTCCGACGCTCAGGACGGACAAAAACCCTCCCAGGTTCTGAGAGAATTCTTTCACAACCGGTGCAGATCGGTGCAGATCGGCGCAGTGCAGGTGTCCTCCTTTTGGCCTTGGCCGTGTTGGCCCATCAGCTTTCAAGGGCTTTCGTGCAGGCAGGCGTCTCAGATAAAGAGCCCTGAAGCCATGTTTTCCACGAATCTGCGAGAAAAAGGCTCACGTTTCTTGAAGTGTCTTTCTGCGGGGCTTCCAGCGCCTGGTGCCAGCGCCTGGTGCCAGGTAGGGCGACGAGGAGCGAGCCTCGCCCGACATGGGAGAGAAGCAGAAAGAGACAGAGAAAGAAATGATGTTTTTTTGTGTTTCGAAACATGCTCTCAGCCTCTCAGCATCCTTTGAGGCTAACTGCCACCCTCTCCCTGGCCTCCCTCTCCCTGGCTCCGGCCGCTGCCAGCGCCGTGGACCCCTGCAAGGCAAGAAGAGTTCGGGAGGGGGAAGAAGTTCGGAAGGGAGAACAGGGTTGGGCGCGCTTTGCGTGCTTTGCATTGTTTCGTTTGAGGCGGGCGCCAACAACTGCTTTTCCACCTCCAGCGGAATGAAGCCCTGGACTTGGCCCAAAGGAAAATCCCGCGCGGGGCCGAGCGTCAAGAATGGCTTACACACAATCTTCTTGGACTTCGAAAAGCGCGCGTAAAGAAGGAGGGTCCATGGAACGTGCACCGATGCTGTGAGGTGCAGATGCAGTCCAGGAGCTTAGGACTGCTGAGCTGTTTGCTGGGCTGGGGGTTTTGCTTTTGTCATGGCTTCTGTCAGGACAGTGATTGAGGCCTACCCCAAGGCATTGGCCCTATGCCTGGGTTTGCCTCTGACGGAACAGCTGAAAATGCCAGGCCGGGCAGGACGGCGTGGACCAGGGCGGCTGGTCCTTTGCGGCTGGGGCACCAAGAACCACCGAGCCGACATATGTCATTGCCAAACCTCATCAGACCTCACGGACCTCACCAAGGGTCAAAGTTTGCTTGACACCCAGGTCGATGACCTCTCCACAAAAGGCCAACCTGACATCTTGCGCAAGACTGATGGTCGTGGCTTCGCGCATTTGCAGTTTGCCAGGCTACGCACGGCTAGAGTTCTTGTCGGGTCGCTTGGCCACCAGAATTCAGGATCTAAGTCATACATCGGCATAACCACCAGGCCTGAAACTGCTGTTGGAGGCATTGGAAACTTCGCCAAATTCTTCAACGGCGGCAAGCCCTTTGTGGATGACTCTCGCCTGAGACTCCTGGGACGTGGGAAGTTGCCCACCCTTTTCACAGCAACGGCTGTGGCCGCTATGATTATGTCAATATATATATATATATGCAACCCCCCCCCCTTCAAAACCTACCTTTTATCAGCAAA
>CAJNIZ010028524.1:0-21834 GCA_905231905.1 Symbiodinium pilosum | reverse complement strand
CCCCTGAAACCCTGACTCAATCACAACACGATTCACACGTCCAAGTGCGTCAGACAGGGAGTGATGAGTCGGAAAGGCTATTGCAGCCGGTTGGAACACCACAAAGAAGGACCTCTTTTTTTTTTGAAGCTGCGCACCGGAGAGGTGGAGACAAAAACATCTCGTGGCTCGGAAAGCTTGGACGGTGGCTGCTCGGGACAGGAGTGGCTCCAACACCTTGGCTAGCGGAAGCTGAGGTCACTAGGTCCTCAAGATCTTAGTCCGGGACTGCATCGATCTCATCAGCCAATGCCTGGCTACTTCTTTCCTTAAGCTCGGAACTTTTGCATTCAAAAAGTGTTCTCCCCGCCTCGAGGAGGAGCTGGCCGCCTATCTGCACGCAAAAAACCACCTTCTCAAGCCTCAGAGATCCAGCTTCCCTTCCAATGCCTTCTGCCTTCTGCCCAATTTGGCTATTTGCTGGGGCACGCGCCACTTGGACATGGAAAGCTGGATTACGGTAAGCTCCTGACTTCTGCGGGATAAGAAACACAGTCCGCATAACTCCTTGACCTCTAAATGCTTGATCTTCCCAATTCTCATGGGCCATTGTCATCTTCAAAAGGCGTTCCTAACCACCAGCTTGAAACGAAGGATGGGCTTGAGGGGGCGAGATCAAGGAAATCGCCAAGCAGCAGACATGTTTCTGACATGGCTAGGCTCTCCTCAGGCGGCCAAATGGCCTCCGTGAAAAGCTTGGATGAAGGAGCAGAGCGTATGGGAGGTGGGGGATTTTTGAATCCTCAGGTTCTGTTGTCTTCTTTGATCCTGGCTTGCTGAGTCTGATTTGAACACCCNNCCCCCCCCCCCCCCCCCCCGTGTTTTCTGAGCTTCCTGGCGTGGCGCCCAAATCTTGTGTCCGAATCTCACGCATGCCCCCCACGTTGCTTCACTCGCCCCTCATATCAGAATAAGAAGTGCAGCGGAACATCCTCCGTTTTGTCAAACTGGGCACGACTCTGCCGCAACTCCAATGGTCAAATACGAAGCAGCGCGAAACAAGCTTTTTGCCACCTTCCCTTCAGTCCATCTCAGCCGTCTCAGCCGTGTCCAGGTTTTTGTTGGGGACCTTGGCCTGCATCTCCAAGTTCCAAAGGACGGGGCACGCGCAAAAAAACACTTCACAGCCGAAGGTGAAAGGCGTGTGTGCGGAGCAGTGCAGTATTGTTGCAGAGGCATGCAGAGCATGCAGGGCAGTGTTTCTACAGCCACTCTCAATCACCGAACAAGGAGCAGCTTGACTAGCATCCTACACTATCACCCAGCCAAGTCCTCCCCCACACGCTGCTTGATCCAGCGTGCACCCTGCTGCTGTGGATCGACCAGCCTTGGATTCGCACATTGCCAGTACGGCTTTGACATTCTTGAAGCACTTGGGGTTTTGTGCCATTTTTACACCATCTTTCTCCTCTGCAAAGCCTCTCTTCCTTGATCCACGTCTTCTTTTTGACTCACGTGAGCTGGGAGCTGGGAGCAGCTAAGTTCAGGTCTCCCATCCCAGACTCCCACACAGATGAAGCCCTTCAAATTCTCTTTTTTCTTCTTCTTCTCCAGGCTCGGCTGGAGGTCCTGCAACCTGCCGTGGGTACACCCGCAGCCCACGCAGCGTCCCGGTCTGGTCCCACAGAGTCTGATGCCACACTTTGCAGTTTCAGGGTGAGCTCGGACAACCAGATCCCTGGAAAAACTATCCCGGCTCACCTCCAACCCCACAAAAACCTGCATCCACTCAAACTGGATCAGAGGAAAGAAACTCTACCCAGTGACTACTATACGTACCCATGGCAAGGAGCTGAACTGATGAACCTAGTGCCATTCTTTCCCCAATAGGCTTCTCCACCCACATGCACTACTGGCATATGCTCCTCTCTCTCTCTCTCTCTCTCAGCGCTCAATGCTCAATGCTCAAAACTGCTGTTGTCAAACGTCTCAGACTTAGGTCGAGACCTCCCTTCAAGCACACTAGAGGATCCAAATGACTGGTAGATTCTTGGAGGTTTCAAATCAAGTCCATGTTTCCCACCTGGAAAGCAACCTGCAAGTTTCCCACAAACCAAAAATGAAAAAAAGAGACTTCCAAGTTCTCCATGGGGGGAACATAGCCGACCATCTCACCGTGAGAACTGCTATGTCACGACCAGAACTACCGAGTGCCGGAGCAAGCAGGCAGGCACGAAATACCAAGTGCTTCCTTATTCAGTCCTTCGCCACGAGACTGGCAAAAATGCACAACAAAATTCCCAATGCCCGCCCCATTGCATCCCTCTGTCTTCTTCTATGGGTTCTGCAGCCCTGCTGGAGCTAGTCACCCAACCCGTGCACAATCCAGGTCAGTTACCCGGGAGGGCCGGAGTAGTATCCATTCCGGTTGAGCATTCTCCCACCGGCCCTCTTCTTCTCCTTCTTCTCCTTCTCCTTGTTCTTCTCACTGCTCTACCCTCCCGGCAAAGGCGGGGCAACGCCCCAAGGAGGATGGAGGTGATGCGGCGCTCACTGTGGCACGACCCGGGCAACCAGGTATGCAGGTACGCGAAGACAGTGGACAGAACATAACGGCCCAACTCCAGTCTATGGGTCCTCTCTCTCTCTTGCCCTCTCAGCTTCCTGCAAAGGCCAACGAGAGCAACAGGTCACAACCTCGATTCTGGCACAAGATGTACAAACCTAACCTTGTGCAACTTTTTGAGTGGGCCGCCGAGGCATTCTCAACTGAAACGCGATCAGCTGGCAATCCCTTGCATGAAGTTAACATGTAACAAGAATAGGCAAGGTTGGTCGAGATTTGCCTCATTCATCCAGCCCGCCACATCAGCATCTGTGGCCAGTACGGCCAGGGGATCGATGTTGTGGGTCATGGGGATGTCCCGTTCTGGCCGAATAGAACTTGAAGCTCGAACAGTCCGTTCTGAACAGCCGTCGTGAATCATGATTTGCCGAGGTTCGTTTGAGGTCCTGGGTCCAAACCACCTGCCATAGGTCCTGTAAAGGCCAAAAGGCAACAAGCAACTAAGACAACATGTCTTTTGGCCTGGCGAAGCCGCGCTGAGAAGGGCGAAGCATAGCCCACGAAGGCGCTGGCAAGCATGCAGTTGCCGATGAGCCGAAGGCCCAGGTCCCGCAAATCCACCACCGTCGTGGCCCAACCTCAACCAAACGCTTCGACTCAAAGCGTCAAAGCGTCAAAGCGTCTCAGCTCATGAGCTTAGACGCTCCGCCCCACTCCGCAGACTCTGGGGCTCCCTGCGCTCATTCTCCTCGGCAAGGCCAGAGACCAAGCGCTCTGCTGTGCTTAGCCGCTGCACGCAGTTCTCTGCCTCACGGCCAGTAAAAGCTGCGGAGCATGTGCAATGCGCAATCTTGGGGGCCGATGGCCGCAGCCCATGCACGCGTCTTAACAGGATGCCTTGATGTAAAGCTGGCAGATTCGACTTCGACTCAAGTCACGTGAGTCTACAGCATCTCACTGTCATGTGCGGTACAGCATCCAATCTGAAAGGTCAAAATCGCATCAAGTTGTCACATTGAGTTTTGCATGTGCGCGCGGTCACCAGCATTTTTGGTAATTGCCGGCTGTCAGCTCGGCCGGGAACACCGCAACAAATGAGCTTCCAACTCTCACAAATGTTCAGTACTGTGTGTGCTCTTCACGTCAGCATGCGTGCACCGCGCTGGCCAACAATCTGAACTGGGAAGATTCAGATGACGGTGGTACAGGGTCAGGGGGTTGTCCAATATTCCTTCATNNCTTGCGCGAGCTTGCGCGCGCACAGTTTGGCTCACGATGGCTTTCGCGCATTCTCATCACATTAAAACTAGTACTATCACGCGCCAACCTTGCGCCGTGCTTGCGCGGAGCTTGCGCGCGCAAGGCTTTTGGCAAATTATCTTATACCTGGGTTTCGTTGATTTAAATTTATAGACAATGGTTTTTGGACAACTGTCAGGAAGCAGCGTCGTTGCAGACAGAATAGAATGTGGATTGAGGATCAAAGTTGAAGGAGTTACGCCTGAAATGGATGCATGGTCTGCATGGTGTCTGCGGTGAAACGGCAACAGGCAGCTGCCCTCCTTCCTACCCAGCCAGGCCCTCGACCTCGCGGCACACATGCGCTGAATACCAGGGCGGGGGTGTTGCCGGGAGCGTGAGGTGTCGGGCAAGGTCGGTGCTGTCAAACTGGTTTCTGGCTTTTCCTTGTTCTTGAGCATAACACTCATCCTGGGCGCTCGTGCTGCACAGAGCGTTTCGTGCGCTCATTGTATGGTGGAGGGTGAGGGAGGGTTTTGTGCAGCTGCTGACGTCCCCGTGCCTTCGCATTCGAGGGATGGTGGACCCCGCGTAGAGCGATGGCCGCTGACAATGGGGGAAGTGTTCTTCTGATGTGCTCCAAGCTCCCTTGACTCCTGTGGTCCTGTGTTAGATGAATTTGAGTGCAGTTTGCCAGTACCTGGTAAGCGAACGTGGTGCATGCACCTATCTCTGCATCTAGGTGTGGTGGGCTGGGAGTTGTATGGCAGCGCAGGCGGCGAGGACGAAATACTCTTCGCTTAGTGCATCTCGTCCTTGACTGCCTTGGCTGCTGCGTCCTTGCGCTATCATCAACATCAGAAAGCATGTATTTCGACTCCTCATGTGCGATTGGTAACAGGTGGAGTCCCAAAAGGAAAGTTTGGGGGTTTCAGGCCTTACTAACACAGTTTGAGGCAGAGTTTGCTCACAGGCGTTACCCTTCCTACATGCGGCGCAGCGTTACAGCTGCTAATCTGTTGAAGTGCTCGCACAGAGGAAGCTGTTATGTAGGGCACACCCCCACTCCCCCTGAGTTGCACAAATCACACGCTCTGGGCTGGCGCTTCGGCCAAAAAGAACATCAAGTCGGCTGTACAATAAGGCCGCACTACTACAACATCCTTACCTACAAGACAGACGCCTACACTAAGGTGCTGCCCGGCTGGGCCCCTACGCGCTTGCCGGCCTCCCCAGCTGCCCCGTCACTAGCCCCAGGACTAGTTGCAGGCACACGTGAGCCAAGCGGCATCTGCGAGCTACGGCCAGGGTTCAGGAAGCGCACGGGTGAGCGAGAGGAATGCTGGAGGGCTCACAGCTCACGGGTCCGGGAATGAGGAGGCCTCTCCAACGTCGAGAGGCACGAGGCGGAGAACCGCTCTCGCGTTCTCACGCTGCAATGTGATAGCGAGGTTTTGAAGCAGTCTGTCAGTCTCAGCCGAGGGTGTGTCGCCTGAGCGCGTCCAGCGATGCAAAACGGGGACTTGAAACTCAACATCTCTTTGAATCTGCAGCCTGAAGAACTCCAGCTGCAGAATGCTCATGATTCTGGCTGCAAAGCTCAGGAAGCTATGAATCCCTATCGAGGTCACCTGAGGCTAAGTCACAACCATGAATCACTTGACGAAATAGAATGCCTGGAAAGGTTTGGATGCTGGTGGACCGGTTCGCTGGTCCTCCGCTACACTGGTTGGCCGACGCTCTGGCAAAATAAGCATGGTGCTGAAGAGAGAGCGGCAAAGAAAACGGAAACTCGCTCAGCCTGCTCTCTCAGCTCTGGCCCGAGGCACCAGAGACAAGCGGATGAAACTTCTTCTGCTTCGAAATTCGATTCTTTGCCCGAGCAATATCCTCGAACGAGATCATAAGCACTTGCTCAACGTGCCTACGCGGAACACTGCACATGGGAGGAGAGGTGCTGACAGGGTGCGTCTCCAGGTAACGTTGCTGTCAATTTGAGATTCTTCGTCTCTCTTGTCTGGCTAACATTTCACAAGACTGCCTTCCATTAACGCACAACACCAATCACGAAGAAAAAAGAGCTACTTCCAGCATCCCCACCCCATAGGTTAGTAAATGGAGTTGTCCAGTATTGGGGGTTGTTGACCGATTCTGGTTTAATCGTACTCAGCCTGTCTCCCAGGACATAAAAGTGTAGATGTTAATAATCATAAGTGTTATATGATTTTCTTCGAGCATCCCCACCCTAAAGCCGTTACTGCACAAAGAAATGTAACGTTTCCTGGAGGATTGGGGATACTCTGCGGTTAGGCACTGCAGGGATACTCTGCCGTTGGGGACTGCAGGGATACTCTGCGGTTGGGCACTGCAGGAATACAGTGCCATTGAACAGGCCGAGGACAACATAGACTTTAAATTCTAACAACCCCAGTGCGAGGGGGGAATAAGGTCCCCTTCAAGGCGTTACAGGGCCTTTGCAGGGCGGTTTAAAGGGGTCCCTTTGAAGGGGTTATAATCCCTACGCGGTCTCTTTTCACGAGGTCAGAAGGGCTATTTAGGGCGCTTTGGAGGTGTTGTAAGGCCTACATACAGCCTTTACAAGTTTACGAAGGCTTTGTAGGTCCTTTACTATGAGGAGGACGTAGCATACTTTACAGGCCTACATAGGGTTTTCGTAAAGTGGTGCTAAGGGCTGTACAGGGCCCCTTACAAAGGTTGTAGGGGTGTTGTAGGGATATGGTGGGGTTGGGCAGGCATACCCTGCCGCTGGGCACTATTCCTGTCCGAAGAGTCCGCAGCCCTGCCTTTCTTACATTCCATTCTTCCTCGCATTATTTGTATTGCTCTTCTTCTGATGGCTATGTTGTTACTCACCTTGATTATTACAGTGACTGTCATGTTGTTTATCATCGTTGCTTAGTTGTTACAATGCGCTCCCCTGTCGCTCCACTCCCAACTCTGTCACCTCCATCTCAAGTCAAAACGCGCCTGGCGCTCCATCATCTCCTTCTCAAAGGTTGCGTCGCTGAGCTGCTTGTCAAGTTGGGCACAACTGGCCTGCGTGGCAAAAACGAAAGTCCTTCCTACTGCTCAAAGAGACAAGGTACTGCCCGCGGGCATGAAGCAGCAAAATTCCGGTCGCCTGCCTGTCTAACTCTCGCCACTATCAGTCACTAGCGGCAAGCTCGCATACGCACCGAACAAAATCGTTCACATCATCTGTGTGGCGTGCTTGTTTGCCACAAGAAGTTTTTAGCACTGATCTCAGGCCATCCACGAGAGTTATGCAGCCTCCACTGCCAAGTAGGACCCAACTGTTCCTGAAAGGTGTACCGTAGATTCATGCCAGATGTGCAGCTGGGTGCTGCTGCTGCTGCCGCCGCCGCCGCCGCCGTCTCCCGCATCAAGCACGAAGGCACTACATAGGTCACCCTCAAGGGACAAGGATGCTGGTGGTAAGTAGCAGCACTGCGAGGCTGTCGCAAAACACGCTGGGCCTCAACAGCCTCCACCCGCTTCTCCACCTGGTGTACAAGAAGCCCCTTTCTTTAAAGGTCCGTTGGGCATCCGGGCTCGTTGGCACCTCGCGCAGCTGCAGTTTGGCAGCGTCCGTGGTGGCCTGTGCCGCCTTCACCTTTTCCATCAGCGGGGCCACCTGCCAACACTTTGCCAAATCTCTGCACCTCATCCGGAAACCCTCGCCTTAGTGTAGATCTTGTTGTACGTCACGATGTTCACGACCTGCACTCCGCGAACTACCCTGCATGCTTTGCACCGGCCTCCAGCACAAAGGCGGCCACCCAGTTGGTGAGGTAGGCTGCCTGGGTTAAGACGAGGTGGGGGGTTTGCTTGGTGCGTTTGCTTGGGCGCTTCGTGTTGTTTTGCTTGCAACATGTTGTCCGCTGACAAGGGCGGAAGACAGGCCAGGCACATCTTTTTTCATCTTCAAGGTGCCATTCCTCCCTCTTACACTCTACCCTTCCTACGCCTTCCTACCTACCCCGCCCTACTCGGCCGACCCTGCCCCTACTCTAACCCCACCAATGCAGCTTGAGATCCAGCAAAAACGAAACTTTATCCAAAAACAAGAAACGCATCTTGGCCTTCTGGTTGCCCCCTTTCCCCAACAAGAACCCCTCAAAATGGCGATCAAGGTGCTCCCGAAATTACGTACCTCAAAAACATCGCCTGGCGTGACAACCCCAGAGACACTCCCCTTTACAGTCTGAGCCCAAATCATGCCGTTTCAGACGGCTTCTACCCGCCAAACCCTTCCGTAGAGATTGGCCCGAGCGTGAACTACCTCACTAAGTGTACGGTAGACAAGCGAGCGGGCGTGTGTCTTTTTCCATTCTACTACGCGCACTCGATTATTATCTCCCTAAAACCTTGAGAGCGGCAACAGCAACATGCAATGAAGTTGTGTCACATGAATTGTACATGGACTGATAGCAAAGCAGCAGGACTGAAGTTATTTCACCCCAACCCCCCACCCCCTAGCCCCCCCAAAAACAGCCCGTTTTCAAAATCAGCAAAATCGCAAAATGCGCTGTAAAACGCGGGTCACGCGCAGAAAACAGCTTTCCAAATCAAAGTGGCGCCGCTCCCCCATGTTTTCTCATTTCTCAATGCCGCCAAGTGCACTGTAAAACCATGGTGAAGTGAAGAAAAGCGCAGCCTCAAACGTACGATGTATTCTTACTAGTAGTAGTAGTAGTAGTAGTAGTAGTGGCAGTTGTAATAGTATTAATAATAATGATATAGAAAATTCAAATAATAGCGGCAGCCCCCGCCCCCTAGGTTGTTTGTATTGCGCTATCAACCATGGGCTGGGATCAGGGGAGGGGTGGGGGGCTTGTTCCGTACAAGCAGAGCGCATCCTCTAACCAACAATGCTCCCTAAGCTTCAAAATTTATCTCACACAAGTTTCACTCATTCTACATGTTTTGTCTTATAAGAAACGAGTTTTTCACGTTGTGCTTAAGTGCGCAGCTAGCTTGGAAGGTTCGCGCGGGGACACATTGGACATGAAAATGCCCGATGCAAGAGGACCTACTGCTTGGATACTGCCTCTACTCATTAACAGCTGCAGATTATGTTTTGAATGTAACGATATATAAATCCCCTACAATATGGCTCCTAAAAGTGGGGGCAAGACCCAAACCACTAGGTCAATTACTACCACTACCACTGCCACTAGCCACCTTGTCGGGGAATCATATTGAGACCTCATAATCAATGTTAAGCCAAACGTGGTGTCTGGGGGGGCTACTAGTAGTAGTCGTCGTCATAGTTGTAGTAGCAGCAGTAGCGGGGGGCGGTGGCGGGGGTGGTGGGGGTGGCGGTGCTCGTGCCGGTGGAATTGCAGTGTCATTGATTAGAAAGCTGAGGCCCACGGAGGGCACACACGGGGGCAGTTTCCGAATCTGGCGGGGCCCTCGCGGTGCTTGTCGTAGCATATGAACTATGGCGCTACAGCCTCACAATATAAGCGTGCTGGATCTTCGCTGGTGCAGGTTGCCCTGTTCAAGACTCGGCTGCATCAGCGAGTGGAGGATCGCGAGGCCAGGAAACTTGAGCAGGGGACGCCAGTCACTGGCCAACGTCTTCCGCTAGGCCAACTTGGAGCTGCTGCGCTCTGACTCACCAGCAGAGGCGAGATTTAGTTTGGGAAACTGGGAGGTGAGGGGGGGGGTCTGACTTTGAAGTTTGTTGGACTTGCTTCAGGCCAGTACTGCCAGCACCGAGGGCTCTGAGCACGCGGCCGATACGTCAAGCTCACGGGGAGGAAGCGCCGAGCGTGACCCAGTGCGCCAGCATGTTGAGTTTTTGCTCTGCGCGCTGTGCTCGTTTCATGGATTCTTCTTGCCTCAGGGGAGAGACCCCACCCTGGTGGCGATGGCCGGGATCAGAATCCTAAAAACATAAGCTAGGACCCTCCTTGTACCTTGAATTGGGGATGTATGGTCCTAATAGTGGGTACTTAGGCCCTAATAGAGGGTAGGAGGAGGGTCATAAAATCATCAGGTTTCCTCCCGTGTCATGTTTCGTTCCCTTTTTGCAGAGGCTGGCGCCAATGCGCAGCACTTTGTCCCCGAAAAGCTACCTTGGCAGGCGCATTTTTTGAAATCTGTTTAGAGGTTTTAGGGGGTTTAGGGTTTAGGGTTTTAGCGTTTTAGGGGTTTAGGCTTTTAGGGGTTTAGGGGTTAGGGCTAGGGTTTTGCATCCCTGAAGCAGAGCCTCTTCCGAGAGCAAAGGGAGCTGATGTCTTTTGCTGTTCTCCTACTGGCCAAGACAAAGATGAGCTTTGCAACACTGGGCAGGGTACAAGAATCTGTGGCTTCTTCTTGTTGTAGGATCCACATGTGACAGTCTAAGATGCAATGACAGGTATAGGACAAGCCTGTGCTGGTTGCACCGCCTCGTTCAAGACGAACGGCTTGAGAGAGCTGCTACTTCAGCAAAGCACTTGTGCAAGTTTGCAGGGAGTTTTGGAAGTTTTGGGCAGAGCCCTGTGAAGGTGCTCCGCAACATCACGCGTGTGCTGCAGCTGTGCTGGCTGTGGTGCTCGCCTTAGACTTTGATCCTGCTTTTGGTTGGACACCTTCGGCAAAAAGGTCGGGGCTTATGGCCTTGCTGAAGGAGGCAAGATAACGCGATGACAGGGAGAGTTTATGGGAATGTGTATCCCCTGATGTCTGGGGCTCTGCGGAGGTCCACGTCTATCAGGTGGACTTCCAGCAACATCCCGCCCATGAGCGAAGGTGGCCCCCTCTTAAACTGTAGGTAGATTGAGGTTTCGAGGTTTCTTGTAAGCGGGACTAAAGCACTTGATATAGGGCAGAAGAAGTTTCTGCGGACTTAGCGCAGGTTGGATCAGACAAAGAGCCCAGGCCCCGGTGGAAGATGCTTCCGACGGGGTTTGTCAGTGCGTCTGAGTAGCCATTGTCCCACCAAGTCTGGAGCTTTGAAAGCATGGAGGTGGCGTGAAGCTTATACATGCGAAGCAAGGCTACGAGAGTCCGAGAGCCCATGTCTTCCGTTTTGCTTCCCTGTAGCCGAGGACTGGCCTCATGGAAGCTTCTTCCGGGCACAGGTCAGTGTGCTACTATCAGGGGATCCCTAACATTGATCCTAAACCCTTAATCGTAGTTTCCATTTTATCTTCAATGATCCCTACATAACCCCTATATAACCCTACCAGTAGTACCTAGTACTTATGCCTTATCTGCTATGTTGCGAGTTTTATCCATCCCTGCTTCTGCTCAGGGCCTTCTCTGCCCTTCCAAAGGCCCTTTCCACGTGGCGAGCCCCTTTGCCTGGAGCCTAGAGGTCTAGGAGCAATGCAAAGGAGGGCTTGTGCCCAAATAAGAATCAGGCACAAATCATCTAATATGAATGATAGCTACAGTCATAACAAAAACAGGCCAGACAAAATCCCTCCCTGCGACGCTTCCAGGTCCTCTACGCAGCTGAAGCAGAGGACCGCAAGATCACGCGACTCGAGGAGGCGCGGCCTATAGTTTCCATTATATTCTTCCGTTATCCCAATGTTTTACCCTAAGACCTAAACCCCCGGGGTTGTGGTTGATGTGTTTTTTGTGTGTTTTTGTAAAATGTCTCTGCGAGGTCTGGCGCGGCCGGCTCCCAGCTGTGACCGCCGCCTGCGCCGGGAGCGCCGGGGGCGCTTCCCGCGCTTCCCAGGGCTTCTCGGAGTGTCTACTCCTGGCACCCAGGGAGGCGTCCATCTCAGCTGATGCGAGTCTGCGACTCCGCTAGTCTTCTGTAGGACCATATCGAAGTTTGGCACCCCGGTCGTCCGCGCGTAGCGCTGACCCTGCCAGATCAATCGCAACTTGGCTTAGCCCCTCCACAGAAGCATCTTGTGATAAGCCTCACGCCTCAAGCTTCTCTTGTTTTTGAGCTTCTTTGCCCCAGGCCATGGTTACGGGTGGCTGGCACCATCCTGCCGTGTGGGCAGGCACGGGGCAGCTATGCAGCTACCCTTTTTGTGTCTTCATGTTTCTCGTGTTGAAAGGTGGCAGCCTTGCTGCCCGAAGAGGTGCTTCAACAGTTGCAGGGAATTGATTTGATTCTTCTTCTTCTTATTAATATGGTAGCTTCCCATAATGAGGGCCCCAATATAAACCCCAATAAATTATACTCATTTTAGGGACCCCCGAAATAGTACCCCTAATTTTGGGAACCCCCATTAATAGTTATTATTGCCTTTGTTAATTGATTCTTCTTCGTGGTTCATCTGATAGATTCGATTTTCAGGCTGCGTCCAGCTGGTGCCTGCTCCTCGCAGGCAGAAGCATCTGGGAAGCATGTGGGTAGCTGTCAAAATTAGGGTCCCTTTTTTGGGTACCCAACATATTGGGTGCCGTATTGTAATAGGGATCCAAAAGCGCCATAATTTTGACAACCACCCATGTGCAGCATGTCTGCGGGGCGTGCGAAAGTTGCCTTGCGAAAGTTGCCTGTGGCCGAAAGCTAGGTTGGGACGGCCGCATGCTCCCAGTAGCAGCCCTTCCGCTGATTGGCGCAGGGCTCACAAGTTGCAAAGGTTGCATCCCTTGCCCCCCCCAAAAATCAAGCTGGTCTGCGAATCAACGCGAGTCTGTGTGCAAGGTGAGCCAGGAGAGCCCGGGGAGCCCTGGGACAGAAGTGTGCAGCCAGGCACCGCCTGCTGCATTCTGCATTCTGCGGCTTTGCAGCTTGGCTTTCTTCCTCGTGTCCCTTTTTGCCAAGGCTTGGACGCTCCTCTGCAGGACCCTTCCAAGGCCAAGACATCTCACCGAATCTCCATCCAGCCATGCGCTTCGGCTCCAGGCCGTGGTGGCCCTGCACGTGGAGCCGCTTGGGACCGAGGGGAAGAAAAAGCCCGCTCGCTCTTCGCTCTCCTCTCCTTCTTTCTAAAAGAAAACAGACTGCTAACCGAGTGAGTTGTTTCGTCGTTTTTTTTTTGAACTTCAGGAGCGGCGTGCTCTGGGCCCTGCTGGGCACGGGAGACGTGCAGGTCGTTCGCATCCCTTTATCAGAATGATTTTGAACCTCTACATTCTGCTTGTTTGTTTATGTAGTCATTTACTCTCTATATATACACGCGCATACCTATTTTATAAACAGGCTACCACACCACATAATGAAACAGCATCATATTACATGATATGATCTGGCAATACATTGTATTTTGCTGTGTATATTATATGTTCTATATTTCCATAGCCTTGCAATTTGCGGGAATTACTTGAAATATTGTAGAGATATGGAATTTGTTAAATGCATCCCATTAGCAGCGAGGCATGGGACCTCTTGGCTTCGCGCAGCTTGGGCTCTTGGAGGCAGAGAGCGGAAGAAGAAACTTTGGCGGATCCTTTGGGATTCTTGAAGAACTCCAGGGTGCTAGATTCTATAGGTTTAGAGACATTTCTGCGATATGGTGACGTCTTGCAATCTCTTTCCCTTTGCATTTTTTTCCACAGGACGCAGTGGCCTTCCAGCCAGGGACTCTCTGCGCTTAGAGAAATCTCTCCTCACAGCTGCGCTTGGTCTGCTTTGAAGCTGCTGTTGCTTTTCTCTGCTGTTCCTTGAGGTTTCCAGCCGGTGGCCATGTGCAAGGCACTTGCAGATGGCACGGTTCCGGTGCGTTTTGGTGCGTTTCCCTTGGCCTTCCTGAGAGGACTCCAGCCTGGGATTCCTGGTGCTTGGACACAATGTGACAGGAGGTGCTTTGCTGCCTTTTCCCTTTTGCCTTTGCCTCATGCCTGCACTCGAAGACCTTCAGGCGGCGCCATTATTTCAAAAGCGCCGCAGCCATCAGATGTTTAGCCTGCCCGGCTTGTGCCATAGAAGTTGTCTCACCTTCGTTTCTTTTCAACATACGGTTCTCAGTTGATGCCCAAAGTATCGGCAAGGCTGATGCAACCGTGGCCCATGCTTTGCCACGAGTTCTGCGTTTGTCTCACGCACAGGACAGCGCGTCCGCCGCAGACAATGCTTGACCTGAGCCATAGGCTTGCAAGTCCCATCTTTCACGATACCAAAGCTGTTGAACAGATTGAGCAGGTAGCTGCTTCTCTGGTGTTCTGACGCGTGTTGGCTCAGAAAAGAGGTGAGTGGTGGGTGCGTGATGCGGCCATGGTGCAGCTCTAAGTCGCCGAACTGAGAAACTCATCCTATACGTAGACTTCAATCCGAGGCCACCTCAATGTGAAGCCTTGACTTTACGCGCGATGCTCAGACTCCTCTGTGAAGTTTGAAGCAGGCGCGTGGTAATTTTAAGCAGAAAATTCGAACCAGGCGAAGGGAGTGGCCTCTGAGCCACAGAGCTTGTGCAAGCAACGGGGGCCTCCTTCGTTTGTCGGTGGGCTCCTGAGTTAAGGCTCCCTTCCACTGAAGACCTTCCATGAATCTTCCTCCTAAACAAATTTCACTACAAAAACACCTAGTATCTAGTACTATCTTATGATGGTGGTATGACGCAACGAATCTCCCGTAGTCTCAAGAGAAGTGGGGGTTGTTTTTTCAGCATGTCCAGGTGCAACCGCTCATCTCGACGGCATAGTCAGACCGAGGCACTGGAGCCAAGTGCTCCCTCCTACCTTGGCCAGTGGAGCCAAGGGAGCAATCCTAGATCTAGATCCCAAGCTGCCAAAGCTGCCAGAACTGGGCCAAAATGCCTGAGGTTTCTTAAGGGTTCTGAGCTAAGAGCGTAAACATGCTCTCTGACATGCCAGGCGACAGAGGTCCCGTCATGTGAGCGCGCGTGCAGCTCCCAATTGCTGAACTTCAGATGAGTAGTATTTTATTTTTGGATACTATCGTACCCAATATAGAGTAAGATTATATCCTCCTTTTGGGGCATAGTATTTTATATAAGGAAGGCAATCTTACTAGGTTCAGCCACCCAAAAAAAACACTACTCAGATGTGCCTATGCATCATGTACTGGTTAATTCCCTAGCGCTTTAGCACTTGCGTCTTTCCGCTCTTGGGCCGGGACGCCAGGCGGGAGAACGGCTCGCCCGCCCCTCTCCGGGCACGCTTGGAAGTGCAGCTCTCACGCTTTGCCCCGTCTAAGCCAAGATGCTTGGAATGGTGCTGGGACCCTATACTCCCCGCAATACTTACATATATCCATCTATATACATATGTATATATATATATATATAGGTTTTTAAAAACCCAGGCTCCCCAGAGACACCTCTGCATGTGTGTATATATATATATACACATGGTGAGCACATTGTCTGTAAACTCTAGGGTCCCCAGGGGCCCATTTTCAGAATCCTGCTAGGTGGATGCTGAAGAAGGTACTGCTGACAAGAGGCCTGGCCACAGCGACAGCGGTCCAGTTTTGCGCCCTGTTTTGATGCTGATCACAGCATGTTGTGGCCTGGCTAGATTATCTTACCACTTGCACCGTCGTTGTTATGGGTGTGCTCTTAACAGTTTCCATTTTGCCACGAATGCCCTTGTTTTCCAGGGCAGAAGCACGAAAGCCGCAGGCCCCGCAGGTGCCTTTGCTTTGCAACGAAGTTTTGCCTGTGCCTTTTTGGCTTGAGCTGGGATCTCGGGTTTGTGGAAAAGTGAAATTAAAATTTCATTCAGACCAAGAGCTCGGGCTAGCGTCTGCTGAGCCCAAAAGGAAGCTGTGTGTGAGAATGGCTGAGTTTAGCAGACTCCGGTTGGTTGTTCAGCAGTGCTTGATGATCAGAAGTTCCTTCGCTTGACAGCCGGCCCAGACCCTGCAGAGGTGTGCAACTTCACGGCCTGCCAAAGACAGTCTAGGTCCGCTTCAGCATGCACATAGGTTCCGCAGACGTTCACAGATCTTTCATTGCAGTGCTTTGGCAAAACAATGTCTCCCTGCTGCCAGTGCGAACTTCGCACTGGTGGCGGAGCTTGCGGCGTGGCTACCGGCGGCTCTGGCGGCGCCTTCAAGCCTGATGAAGGAGTACAGGCGACGCGCAGAGCAATCTGGAAGGCAGCGGGCGCGATGAGGAGAAGGAACGCCAAGAAGAAAGCTCGATTTGATCTTCGATTTGTTCACGGTCTCCATGGCCAGGCTTGGAAGGAGTGCGAGGAGCTAGTGTTGTCACCAGAGAAGCTCAAGGAGCCAGAGGGGTACAAATACATCTTCGCAGCTTCGGCAGGGGATAGAGAAAGTCGGGGTGATCAACCGCGCCGAGGCCTTTGAGACCTACGTTGATCACTGCCAGAAACGCCGCGGACAGACAGTGGACAGCTTTCTTCGGCAGCGTCGCCAGGCCTGGGCAGAGCTGGAGGACGTGGCAGACGGAGTGAAGATGAGCGATGATTTGCAAGCCCACTTCCTCCTGAAGCACGTCAACCTGGGAAAGGAAGATCGGCGACAGACACTGCTCGCAAACCAGTCGAACTACAGCGTTGAGGGAATTGGGCGTCCGTGTATCGTACTATGATGTGCATGAGCGGGAGCGCCGGTCTTTTCCTTAACCTGGGCCAGCCGGAGGCTACGCTCACGTGGCCGAGGCCAGCAGCGAGGGCACCACGGACGACGGCTACGCGCACAAGGCCTATCCCGATCACCCCAGTGTTCCAGAACCACACGGACGACGGCTACGCGCAGGAAGCAGGTGCCTCCGAGTTCCACGCGGATATGGCCCAGTCGGACCAAGGAGCGATGAGATCTTTCAGGACTATTCAAGCTACCAAGAAAGCAGGAAGAAGCTCAAGAACCGTGGATTCAAACCCCGCGAGCCCGGAGCTGCGACAAGCAGTCGCGCAGCAGAAGGACAGGAGCGATGACGCCAGCCAAGACGACATGGGCCAGGACAGCAGCCTTTCCCGCTTGGGCGAGACGCGCAAGGCCTGCAGCTACGCTGGCGGCTCGACAAGTGAATGGGAAGAAGTCCCTCCGCCTCCGTTTCCCAGCAGCAGTGGTGGCTACAACGACTTCCGTCACGGCTTCGACGGCCACCAGGAGGGCGATCGTCAGACCGTGACTGTGCCGGTGAAGGTCAAGAAGGAGGATGTGACGGCGATCCGGTGAAGGATTTGGCAGGCCTGCGTCCAGCAGACCTTCCGCAGCTCAGCGCCCGGGAGCTCCAGTGTGATTGTGGCCCCAACAAAGGCATGCGTCTGGCGCGACAGACGGGGCGCGCAATCGCGGCTCCCAGGATGGCGACTTCATCTGGCATGGCGTTGGCTACCCGACTTTTCAGGGCCTCGCGCGCAAAACGGGGCGGCCCAACTTCAAGGACCGCAAGGAGGTCACCATCGACCCGCGTTCGGGGAAAGCTGTGGGGGGGAAGTGGGCAGGTGCTTCGCCGTCGTCGCGATGGCGCCTTCGTCTTGGGATGATCGGAGTTTTGAGGAAGCCGCAGCTGCCGAGGATCGCGTGAGCTTGGCGAGGTCTTCTGTCAGGCAGAGACAGAGGTGCTTGGCCGCCTCTAGGGCTTGGGGTTCAGGGGCGTGGGTGATACTTACTGTAGTCATTTCCATCCACACGAACTAACTCCCTGAAACACTTTTCAAGGAATACACACAAACACAGGCTGAACCCCTAACCCTAAACCCAAAAACCCATGCTAGGAGGAGTGCCTGGAGAGGTCTATAGTGCTGAAGTCGAGACAGGCGCCGCTCCACTGCTGCTATCCATTGCTTGCGTGCAAGCCTTGGACATGATAGTCTTCATGCGGCGGCAGGGGTGATCATCAAGGAGCTCGGCGTCACGCTTCCCATGGTCACGAGGACAGGGCATGTGGCAGTGGAGGTGGCCTTCAACCCGCGTAGTGCACAACAACGCAGACGGGAGCGTCCAATCTTGGCGACGACGTGATGGTGTGCTACTCGGAGGAGGCCTGTCTGCCTTTGCTGTGTCAGCGCCGCGGCCCTGCGTCGAAGGAGGGAAGCGAAACACCACATCCACAACAAGCGCCAGCCAGAGCCAGAGGCGGGCTCCAAAGCTATGCCGTGCCGAGCGAGCTCACTATCTACAAGATCAACGTTCTAAAGTTGCGCTGCAGCGACAGTTTACTATGTCGGAGCAGTGGGCCACCAACGGCTTCAAAGACACGGTGGTGTTCGAGCCCTTCCGCGGCACGTGCGGAATCACCCACTGGGCTTTCCAGGAGTACTCCTGGACAGGCAGCCAGCCCATCGAGTGGCTGGATGGATATGACCTGCTGGCCAGCTCCGGGCGAAGCATAGAGAGAAACGTGCAGCCGCTCTTGCCTTATGTTTAATCCTGGAATGTGAGTCGCGCTCAATTAAGGTCCTTGTTGCCTCTCTTGATGCCCTCGCCTTCTGGGCTAAAGTGTCTTCCCGATCCCCTCAAGTGGCTGATTTTGACAACATGGATCTTTTCTTGAGAGCACAAAGAGCCTTGAGGGGACGTACTAACCCTGTACGTGTGGAGCTGCTCCCCAAGCCAAAGCGTTCCGTACTTTATGAGGCTGCTATCCTTGCTGCCAAACAGGCGGCATCCCTTCATCATCACGCTGCTTTTCGTCTTGCAAAAGAACAGTATGAGCAACTTAAGATAGCCGTTTGTGATAGACAGCGTATGTTGCTGGCTATCGTTTTGGCACGCAGTAAGCACGCAAAACAGCGCAAACTTCTCACTTTTTCCAAAAATTCTAAGCCTCAACCCGTGTCGAGCATGTCTGGTCGGGGTCCCATTGCCCCCCCTCGTCAGGTTCCTCACCAGAATATCTCATTCACCCCTCCTCCTTTCATGGCCACTGCTTTTCACTAGGCCCTTTTAAACCCTTTTCCCGCCTGCTTCGTTTTAGCCCTGGGGAATTTTTTTTACAATGCCCTGGCGTGGTATATCTCTCAGTTGCAGTGGCCCGACCAACCCCTCTCTTCTACTAGGGGGTTACTTACCTTGAGTTGGCCATGGATTTTGAACTTGCGACTGGCATCGCCCTCCCCGGTAGCGCCAAGCGCCTAGCAGGGAGTGATGGCAAGCGCACTCGTCGTGGTGCAGCTCACGTCATTCAGTCAGTTTTCGACCCTCCTTCGCCAACTGAAAGTTCCCTGCAACATGATATCCATAAAGTCGACGTGCCAAAACAGCAGCCCCGATACTCTTGCAAAGTGTGTGGCCGCTCGGGCCTTTGGGCAGACAGAACAAAATTCCTATCGCTTTCCTGCGCAGGCCATCCGGAAACGACGGCTCAAGCCGTGCGTAGACACAGGCTTGCGTCCCAACGCCTTAAACTTTCGCAGCAGGCTGCCCAGGATTCCTCCGCCCCACCTCTTGGTGAACGCGCTGTTTTCTTCGCTGATAATTTCCGTAGCAGCCTCGCCAAAAATCAACCGCGTTGCATTCCTATTACTGATGACGCCACTTGGGTTTGTCGCTTGTTTTCAGGGTTCTCACTTCCTCCATCGGCTGGCCTTTTGCGTAGGCCTATACTTCTTGCGCAGCCCCGCGTGCTTACCGAAATCTGTCTTGCGTCGGACCAAATTCTTGGCAATGCCCTGCCTGCAGCCTCTCACTGGCATGCAAACTGGTACCCATCTTATGATGCCCTGGATGCTCGTCCCCGCCCGCTGTGGCGACCACGCGAGCCTGATGAGGCATTTCTCCTTCCTGTACGGTGTAGGGAGTTTCGACTAAGCCCGCGTCCCTATCACAAAGCATCACACGAAGCATAGAGAGAAACGTGATCAGGAAGCATCGCCCGTGCCTCGCGTCTGGTCGATCTTGGCGAACATGAGCCCGGAGAGCGACGGGGCTGCCCTACGTCAAGGAGTTGGAAAGAAAATGTTCAGGCTCGCGCTTTGGTTGGGCCAGGAGGTGCACTGCTCCGGTCGGTGCTACCTCATCAAGAATTCCGCTTCGTTCTCAGCACTTTGAAGACATACTGGCCCTTGTCCGCAATGCTGGAGGCGTGTTTGCTTGTGGTGACCAATGTCGATATGGCGCCAAGGACGTCGAGACGGGCCAGCCGATACGGAAGCGCGCCAGGTGGCTTTCCAACAACCAGGTCATCTTGAACCATGTCTGCAAGCAGTGTCGCTGCGCCAGGGGCGTGCCAACAGGTTTTGGGCAACAACAGCCAGGGCAGAAGGTTGCAGCAAGCGGCGGCTTGCCCGGCACCTCTATGCCGGGCCATCTGTCAGGGAACACTGGCAAGCACGGCTGGACTACAGCATCGCCGTGGCACGCTTTGATGGCCTTTCCTGTCGAGGGCGTCGGCGACACGGCCAGCGATGGCGACGAGGACTTTGAGGAGCCGCGCAATGCGTGGGAAATCGATTGGTTCGGACACAAGTACCTGGACAGAAGCTCTTCTTGCAACTCTCTACAGCAGCGCTGCCGTGTGACCTGACGATCTTGACAAGGAGGCGGGTGACGACAAGGAAGCTACCAGACGGCGCCGCCAGAACGCGTGAAGACGAGGTGGTCGCAAGCCCGGCCGATCGTCGTCGATTTCATAATTGGACTGGGCAGACTGGGCAGACAGCCTTCTGGATGTGGAGCGTGCGACAGGAGAAGATGGATCTCAACATCAACCACAATCAAGGGACCAGCGGGTCAAGACCGAAGCGAAGGAGGAGCCAGACTGGCGAGATCATGTTCATGATTCGGCCGTCCCCTTCGAGGAGAGGGGGAGTACGATGGCTATGAGCCTTCCGAGGGCCGCGGAGGAGATCCGACAGATATAGCTGGGGAAGTAGATCTCCAGGAGTGCGCGGCAGGAGAAGAATCTCAACAGCAACCGAACCGAAACCATGGGACGATAGGGCTTTGAGACGTAGACAACGTACTATGCGTCTGATCCTGGTGTTGACTCGGGCAAGACGCCTCAAGAAGCCGCAGCCGCGCTTTGGTCCACATGATGTTCCACTACGGCGCTCGTACCTCTTGCTGGCGGACGGCAATGCCTTGACTACTAACATGAGCCTGGCGTTTCAGGTCAGGCTACTTGTGATCGGCAGCTCTATGTCGCGGTCTTCGGGAAGGAGATTGGCGATGGAGAGGGCGACCTCAACGAGGCAGACGGTGGCGATCCCTGGCGACAAAGAGAGGAAGCGAGAGGTGAGAGCACGTCAGTGGCAGGCGCTTCCCAGAGAGCTCAAGTTGGCAATTAAGAGAGTGCGCGTCAACTTTGGACATGCCGCAACACCGGCTCGGGCTTCGGATGTGGCTGTGAAGGCATGTCGACTTTTCCGTTGTCCAGAGTGTGCCAGATTACAGGAGCCCGCCATCCCAAGACCTAGCAAGCTTCCCGTGGCCGACGAGTTCAATATGCCCTCGTTGGCGTGGACGTGTTTGAAGAGAAAGATGCCCAAGACCAATCTTGGACCTTCTTGAATGTCTTGGGCCAGGGGACGCTTTACCGTGTGCTGAGCTGGCCGACACCTTTGCGAACCCAACTGGAGTTGTGCTGGAGTCCATGACGACGAGTTGGTTTTCATGGGCGGGCTTCCCCGAGCGTGGTGTCATGTCCAATCGTGCAAAGTACTTCTTGTCAGAGGTCGCCAAAGATTTGGCCAGCCAAGGCTTACAGAGGCGGCCGCGCCAGCTCGGAGCCATCAACAAGCGACACGGTGCCACTTGGAAGGCAGCATTTAGGAAGCTCATCTGGGCGCTGCCGCAAAGAATTCCTTGGCGCGAAAGAGCGGCTTCTCGCCGTCCCAATGGGTGCTTGGAAAACAGATACGTCGACCAGTTGCCAGCCAACCTGACCGATGAGAATGATGATGGCCGGATCGGTGCGTTGGCTATGGCGGAGACAGCAGGCACTCGCTTCCATCATCGGAGTCAAATTCGATTTGCGAGGCTTAGCAAGAGTAGTCGGCAAGGAGGGGTCAAGGACTTTGTGGCTGTCCCATACTAAATCATCATTGCCGTTTCTCCTGAGCACTTGGCCAGGGCCAGGGCTTTCGACGAGGAGGTCGCCGAATGGTCCGTGCTCAACAACGACGAGGCTTGGTTGCTGGACAGCATCAGGGGGCACAGGCTACATCGACTTGCGCCACTCCCGTGAGGCGAGCAGATGATGACGCAGACGGACAGGGAGACCAACCCAGAGATTCCAAAAGCC